>JAHWXV010044753.1:0-26075 GCA_024586415.1 Phrixothrix hirtus
ATTATTTTGAACCAGGAAGCATGCAACTAGGTTTGTAATGAAGGCACAACACATCACCAGTTTCAAAATAGCTAAAGTTGTTTCTATAAATGGAAAATTTATGACGATGGCGTTTTGGGCTGCAGGCGGTACATGTTTTACCAGTTTTTACACATCAGCGAACCATGAATACTGTTTATTATTGTCAACTATGAGGTTAGTTCAATAAATCAGGTAAAAATGCAAGAGATAGCACTACCAGAACAAAATCAATACTATTTTGTTGAACTATATTCCTCCAGATGGTGTAATACCAATTTTCATGAACATCTGCTGATTAGTTTGTGTTTTACAGATAATTGAAGTAAACAACTTGTATTAGTTTAACTAGAATAGAAAAAGGTGATTTTCACGTTCTCATTAAACATTATTTTATGCGTGGAAAAACAATAACAGAAACAATATGATCCGGATTTTGCTCCATCAATTAATACGATTCATAAGTAATCAAGAACGTAAACAGCACACTACGCACAAGCCGGCAACAACAACTTTGGATACTCTCACGTATACTAAATACACCATTATTAAATCCTATTTGGTGCCCGAGTAGCTGCGCCATATTCACTCCTAGAGAGGAAAATCCAGAAGATTAGGGTTAAATAGTAGAAATAGCAAATACTATGTTTTTGAAAAGAGGATTTGATATTATGCGTCAACAAGCAAGATTTTAATACATCTCTGAAGTGTTTAATTCTTTTTAATACAGCGTTTTTGTATTTGTGGATTCTATGCGATTAGTTCTATGTTTTAAGTAAGTGTTGTTGTGTAGTGCTCATTAATTTATTAGTTCCAATTTTTCGACATGAGTGGTTGTGCCTAATTTGGATCCGAAACTAACCCTAATATCAGAAAAACCTTTTATTAATTTTTTTTGTTTACTCTTTGACTATATAATTAATTCTCACTTTGTATTAATTTTTTTTATTTTAATTTAAAAACATTTTTCATATATTGAGAAATAGCCAGTTTATCTCTATCAGCCTAAAATAACGTGTTAAACGCTTGTTTTAGTTTATGTGCTACTTAAACTGTAACCGAATGTTCTTCAATTAAACAAGTTGCTTTAGCTAGTCTTTATGAAATTTCACATTTATTTATAAATTTAGTTAGTTGGACGTCCTTTTTTGAATATTAAATGCCGTCAGTGCTATATACACCCATCCTTCCTAGAAGAATCTATAATGTTACTAGCCGTGATGTTATAAAGCAAGAACATTAAATAAAATAAACAATTTTCGCTGCTGAGTTCGAAACCAACGCCGATGCTATTTGGTCGTCCTTGCAAATTAGTATCAACTATCTTGCGTTCTCATTTATCTCTCCCATCTTTCTCCTTTACCCTTTTTCCTTATAAAATTTGTCATGAAATGTTTTGGTTACAATAATAAATTAAACAAATTAGACCAAATTAGCCTGTCAAATATTCAAACTAAAACGTGCAAATTGCTGGATAAAATATAGTGGTTAATTTAAATTATGTTTTCAACGCAAGGACTTCGACTGGCTCGCCGCTTGGGGTGAGTTCCTAAACTCTTAACTAAAGGGACCACAATAAGAAATTACAATTCTGGCTGAAAATAAACTTAATGAGCTGTACATAAATTGAGCGTAAATTCTTTATCCTAAAGTAACAAATAGTCTTAATTATTTGTACCTTTCTTTAATTGATCTAGAATAGTCTAAAGTGATTTTACAATTAATTATACACAATACGGTCTGCAACGTATAATTTAAACGCATATTCTACATTGTAGTAAAAATTTAAATTCAACAAATACATGTATTAAGCAAATTAGAAATTGCAAATATTACAAATTTCATATATTCGGTATTTATTTTCTAAGGTTAGTTAGGATAGCCGCCTCCTTAACTTAATATATATCAAATTAAATTTAGTTGATATGTACAGAGTAACGCCAAAATTAAGTTTTCATACCAAGAATACCTAGCAACTTTCGCTACTTGTACACGTGCTTCTTAGTCACGCGTTTATTTAATGCACAGCTTAATAGTTAATAACAAAAATGGTTTAGGTATTGGAATGGGCCAAATAAGAATTCGGAATTTCAATTATTCTATAAGAAACCGTTGTTAATCAAAACTTCCTACATCAAGACAAGTTACTCCAGGCAACTAACCAGTAACCAACAGTGTTGATTATGTGCCAGAGCTATACATTCATCTGGCCGAAGAAATTCGATAAATTTACGTAACATTTTGAAACACTAATTGCCCAATAACGACTAATTCTAGTCTTATGTTTTGCACAATTCAGTCAACCCCTAGGTTTAGCGATTTCGATTCATTTTATGCTTACCTTATCCAACACATATTTAAACAATCTTAACACTTTTCACATTCATTTAATGTTTGGCCACAATTCCTGATAAAAGAGTAACATACTAAAAACCAGGTACCTAAAGTGCCACCTCAAGACGTATAAATTTTTAAGATAATATTTTAACTACAAGCATAAGCAATTTTATTTAACTTATCAAAGAATTTCTTTTTCTATATTTTACAAAATTAAGTTTTAAATAAAAATTAATTATGCTATATTAGCAATGTAAAATTATAAAACGTTATTTAATATTAAAATAAACGAAAACTTGATTTATTCTAAAAGATTATTGTATAAATTAATAAACCAGGTGCTTAGAAACAATTATATGATGTTTCAGAACTAATAATGGACAATTAAAGGACGTCAAAAATTATTAATGGTAGATAATTTTTACTGTAGTTGCTGCTATCGCTTACAGTATTTTTAGAACTTTTTATAACCGTATTTTGAAATCAAAATGTAATCGCTTTTTCAAAATCATTTGATTATTAACTATTGATAAAAATAAAGTACCATGATTCAACTTGGGCTTGCTGGAATGAGTTCTTTCATTAAATTGAATACCCATACATTTTTACCACAAAATTAGTACACGTAAATAAACGCTAAAATTCAATAAGGCAAAGGATTACGTAACAAGCTGTATTAGACAATATTTGACCTTACATATTATTGTCTGTCGTAAAAATTGCTTATTATTTTATTATATACGTTTATATGTTATATTCGTGAAAAGAAAACATACCGTTTAGTATTCAGCCCATCACGAATAATAATTACAATCTCATTATTAAAGATATAAATTTCAATCGTTTCCGCCATATCTTTACTTCCATATTTAATTTTCTAATCAGTCACAAGATGACGCTACCAGTAAACCAAACGTAACCCATCGCTTCCTTACCTATGGACTACCTTTTTTGAGAATATTCTAGAAATAATAATTTTGATATAAATCACAGCTTAGTTTAACTAATTCTGAAATTGATATTCAAGTACTAAGGTTGGAAAGGTGATTTGTACTTTAAAATAAATATTAGAAATAAATGTATATGTGTAAAATTATAATCAGTTATAAATTGTAAATAAAAAATAAATAATTAATAAATAATATAATGGGAAATTGGGCGTATTCATATCTAATCAAATAAATTAAAAGGTCTTCACGCAAATTTATATTTTATTTATTAAATTAACAATTGTTTCGGTAGTTTAACTTATAAAAGTAATACCATCATCAGAATTAACTAGAATAGTATAAGAATAATATGAGGAAGTATTAATAATTAATAACTTGCAAGTTTTGTTGCAATATTGCACTTTTAAATTCACTTCAATTTCCATTTATTTTATAGATAGTACATCGCGATCCTTATTAGAAGTAGAAATTTCAGTCCCTACAGCATTTCGCTCGTACAGTCGGATCCAGATTAATTCAAGCGTAACAACTGTGTATGTGTTTCATTAAAAGATATATATTAGAAAAAGATAGGTTTCAAAATGGAATTCTACCATGTTAAATATGCAACTATTGGTAAACGTATGTCGTTTCAAAATCTACCATTTTGATAACTTCACATTTATTTGTAAGGTTATTTCCACAGCCGAGTTTTCAATTATTTTTGATTTCGTCGACACTTTAAATATTGTTTCAGAGCTACTAGCTAAGTGTTCTACATTGTTATAGGTGAAAAAGTCTTATAGGCAATCAATTCTAATTCCAGACGATGTTACGTAACAAGCACTTAAAGTCACAATCCCGGCTCGATGTCATGAATGTTATGAATTTTCTTGTCCGTGAACGTGATAACTACAGCTTAGTTCTGCACGTATGATATATCTACCTAATGTCATTTCTTAGTACTACTTTTACTCACATAACCGTATTGCGCAGCATGCAGCATTAATCTCGGCGCTGTTACTACTATAAGAAAACGGCAGCTGAAGCAATAAAAGCGAGTAAACCACTACAAATACGAACAAAGAAGTGAAAACGTAACAATCCCAAATCCTGCGATTAGATGAATTTGTAACAGGTGCTACTGGTTACCCTTTAGCAGATTATGAAATTTCTCTTTAATAATCAATTAATTTACTTATATTACACGCGAACTGTTTCTAGTTTTAGGTAATCAACGTAATTTTAAGGATTTTTGTTAAGATCTTAAGGAGCAATGTTCCTTTTTGCATAATAATAGTTTTGTAGCTCTGTTAAATTTTTACCTAAAAAGTTCAATATACTTTTGATATCAATTTTATTTATGTTCTGATTCCCACTAGAACAACAATTACAATCCAAAAATTAGATAAAAAGTCTCAAGTAAATACATGCATTGTAACAGCAAATTATTAGTATGTAAAATACAATTTTATACACACAAATTTTAATCTTACAAGCTATAAAATATACAATATTTTTAAGAATACTGCCTCAGATTTCGGTCGACTAAGTTGAAGATTCTCCCGCTCTGACGTAATAATCTTGGCCGTAAATGTGAATTTAAATACTTTGAATGTTTTAGGAATTTAAAATGTTTATTAATTTGATATTATCTATTGTAATAAATTCTCACTTATAATTTTCATGTTATATTACTTTGTGGTTAATAATATAATTACTGCAATTGGGTTGTTCGATGTAGTTTGAAATTTGTTTGTTGTCGGTCACAAATTTCTATCCGCCTCGAACTTCGGTGTTATTATTCAGCAGTAAATTGACCCAGTAGTTGTAAGCTTATAGACTCGTTGGCTCGTGGTGTGACGAGGGCACTTAGTTCCCCTATTTAATGCCTTCTTAGAATTCATGTTTCGCGGCTCGGTTATTTCTGCCGGACGTTATTTAATTTAATTACTTTCGCGTTAGTATACACTTTATTCGACTTTGTGATGTAGAAGACGTCATACTAGATTTTTATTGATATGTTCTAAGTATGTAATTGATCTACAGGGCCATCTAATTTACATTACGAAGATAACTTTAATCTTTACGCTGGTGTAGCGGTGTACAAGCACTCTTTACTGGCGCTTCACGAAAAAGATTTTGGATTCTCGTTTTCTTTAATTTTCGTTAGTTTCCTATCCTGGTGCCGTTGGCGAATCAGGGGTCTGCATTTCAAACTGTTGTCGATTTGTGTTCAACTTGAAAGTCGTTAAATCTGCTGTTTTTTCTGCGAGCACTTTAACCCTTATAATTTTTCATACAATGCCTGGGGTTTTCGGGTAATTTATTTTATTGTAGCGTTTCTCTTTTTTTTTATTTTTATAATTTTGAAACTCTTCTCAACTAATACCCTTTATTGGCACAAATATGTTATGGCACACCTGAACTTTAGTTTATTTCACTAAATTTGAAATGTTTATGCTTAAAGTTTATTATTTCTCAAGTTATTCTTTTTTTATTAATTAGGAAACTGTTTGGGTTAGATTTAAAATACTATTGTGTACTATTTAAACTACCAATTTTAAAAAAATGAAATATGTGTACATTTATTTAATTTTTCTAATGTTGAATTTTTACCTGATGTGGATTAATCCACGAAGAACTCAATAATGTCGTTAAGGGGGAAATTTATAAGATGAACTCTAACCGCAATTAATTATTGAAGTACGCTTTTACACTTACTATGTTGTTTATTTCTTTTAGGTTGTAGTATTATTGATTTGCTCATTCTTGCAATAGAAAGCTTCACCTAGCAAGTACATATATCCAAATAAGTAGCTGCATAACCTTTTTGGTTGTGGACGGAAGAAAATTCGTTTTAAATTTAGTTGTACAATTTGAATATTTTTGAAGGTAATTATTTATTTTAACGTTCTGGTTTTATATATTGAATCTTAGAATAATGTGGCTGCAACTGCAACTCTGCAGTTTAGTTTAAAGTGATTATGTTGTAATTGGGTAATTTGATCTTTATTACAAGTCGTAATTTGGATCAAGTCACTTAGCTTATCAGTTTTAAGTTTTATTCTTGGAATACTTTTAAAGCGTTTAGAAATCACTTTAATACGTTATTATATGACTAAATTAGCAAATTAATTAATAAGGAAAATTTGTCTGTATAAAATTTCTATAAGCTGTTGAGGGCTAAAAAACCAATAAACAAAGCAAAAATTACATCGCAAATTAAGAACAATGCATTTCTGAAATAAACTGAGGTATAAATGAAAACTGGAGATTCTAATTAGATACTATAAATGGTTCATATAATTACAATTAGGTATATACAATTTTTCTAGTTTGTGCTTAAACAAAGCCTCCAAATAATTTGATAGAGCGCACTACTGTTTGTAAAGGTAAACAAATGGATAGCTTTCAAATTTGTATATATCATATATTATTTTCAATTTTATTGGAAATACATGTTTTTGATCCCCTGAGTTCGAAAGTTATGTTTGTAGAAATTGGTTTGTGTGCATGTGAGTGTGTGTGTGTACGTGTGCATTTGCATGGCGTGACCGTGAGCATGCGCCTGTTCATGTGCATGTGCGTGTGCGTATGCATGCGCTTGTGCGTGTGTATGCGCACATTTGCGTACGTTTATGTGTGTTTACATGCGAACAAGAATGAATCAACGGAGATAAAACAAATGTATATTTAAGTTTGTAGCTATTCAGATACGCAACCGAAACATTTAGATTAAGGTCGGTTAACCGAAAGAATCACTTTACTCGTCATTTTTGGTTTTTCGCGGTTTTCTGGAAAACAGCTCTAACAATTTTTTTAAACTTATATTTCTTACGCTTACGATGCTCTTTTATGAAAACCAATCGTTTCTCTGGTAAAAATTGTTGAAACGAATTATGGAAGAAAATCTCAGAAATTAACCTATTAATTTCCACCACCTAATTAATGAAAAAACTTAATTTATTTTGATGTTATTTAATAACTATGAAGTAGGTGGTGTTAGCAACATTTTTATTGAAAAAACCAACTATTTTGGCAAGTTATGTAAATTTAGGGGCGTTCTCGTTTGAATACACTAGGCACAACTATTAAACTTACTGTGAAATTTCTCAAACTAACACCTTTCAACGTACTATGTTACGAAACTCATTTTACACTGCCATCTTACTCTAGCATGGTATATATTATATCTCAACTTATTACAAAGGGTTCTACGATAATGTCCAACTTTGGCATGGGTAATATGTAATGACATTTAGCCCTTATTTGTAAGTTTACTACTAGGATTGTAAATAAAGCAGTGTCAACGTAGTTCAGAAACTCACAGAAGAATGGGCATGCGCAAATAGGATATGCGAGTGGTGAAATGGTGAAGTGGTGCTGTTGTCGATGTGTAGAGTGCATAAAACAGTCGATCTAGTTACAACTGTAGTTGCTGTGTGACAGTGAAGTGATAAGTGTCGATTCTACCGCTCTAAAGAATGACTTCAAAAGGTAATCAGAGGTCCTGGTTGAAAATCGAGGTTTCCCGTGGCAAGAATGCATCAGAATGTAATTGAGTATTACGTAAAACCTATGGCGAGAATGTATTACCAAATGACGATTACACGATGGGTTAAAACGTTTCGTGCGGGTCGGAATGAGACTACGGATTTGCACCGCACAGGTTGTTCGTCCATACGTCAAGAGCAGATTAAGATAGTGAGTGGTCCCCTTTCCATAGACCATTGATTGATTGTCGCGAAGTTACCCCTAGAGGTTGAACTCAGTCATCAAACGGTGTTGCATACAATGAAGCAATGTCTTAGCATGACGAAAATTGCGTCCAGCTGAGTTCCACTCCGCCTTACTGACGTACGGAAATGGCACCGGTATGCACTGGCTGGCATCCACCTGGACAGATGTAGTGCTGAAGGATACGCATTTCTGCAGCGTATGTCGCCATTAATGAGACGTGAGCTCGAGCCTTAAGCGTCAATCAAATGAATGGCGTTGGTCAGGTTCGCTATTTCCACATAAATTTCGAAAGGAACCCAGTCGCGTGAAGGTTATGCTGATTGTGACATACGACTGCGAGGGTGCTGTCCTTATACATGCTGTGCCTCAAGGACAAACTATCAACGGAGACTACTATTACAGATTTCTACAACATCTGCGTCCGGCTATGCGGCGTAAATGTCCACATTTATTGCGAGACAAGTTCGCTATCTTGTTGCCTGAAAATACTTGTTGCCATTTCGCAAACAAAGTCAATCTGTTATTGTAACGGCAGCATTGGGAAGTCTTGAAAACACCCTCCGTACTCATCTGATATAAGTCCTTGTGACTTCGACCTGTTTCCAAAGTTGAAGCAACCCCTCCGAGGCCGCAAATTTCCTAACGCGACATCTGTGTTCTGTGCAATAGGGTGCTCCGTCCCTTTCATCAACAACTGGTACCTTACCAACGGTCCCCAAAGTCGGATTTCCCAATATTTGGCAAGAGGTAATAAACTTTGCTGTTGATTATACACGGTGAATCAAAAAGGAATACAAATATTTTACAAAATAATAGAACTTCGAAAATTAAGGTTTGTTTGTTATATAAACTAATGTCAGAAATTCTTAAATAAGGAAGATGTAGCCGCTCAAAAAGGGAAGAGAAAACACGTTTTCTGTCCTAACTTTTCAACTGAGCAAGCTATAAATTCTAAATTGTCAGGAGAACTTAAGAGTGTTGTACCATTTGATTTAATAGTAAAGCAAAGGAAAAGTTAATTTTTGGAAGGGTAGTTTGAGGGTGTGGGTTGTGCATTCCTAGCCCTAGTTTTTTTATTTTTATCTTTTTAGAAAAATCGTTTTTGAATAAGACATTTCCGTTGTTTTTCCTACAAAAAAGGTATTCTTGTTTAAATGTGATAGAGTGGAGTGGGTTTAAATAATTTGGCTTTTAAAATGAAACTGCACACTGAGTGAATTTATTAATGTAACATCAAAACAGCATTGCAAAATCAAATATGTACATACAAATAAATAGTTAATAACTAAAAACTACAACAATTGTTCAAATTTTCCTCCATTTTCCTCAATGCAAAGGTTTAGATGTCGTCTCAAAGAAAACGTAATTCAGTTTAAAGTCTGATCATTGTCCATTAACACTCTGCACTCATTTTCTAGCTGTCTTTTTAATTTTACTGCACTATTAAATTCTTAACTGTAAATTTTGGCCTTTAAATGTCCCCACATAGTAAGGTCTAATGAATGTAAGTCTGGCAACCGAGCAGGCCAATGAACCCATTTGCACCCCTTCCTATCCATCTTTCAGGAAAATGTTGATGTAACCATAGTATGGTAAAATGGGACAGAGCCTCTGTAAAGGTACATCTTCTAAAATTTGGAAAAACTGATTTTCCGAAAAATCTACGCCCAGTAAAATAAAAAATTCAAGAAGTTGGTTTCCCAATGTAACTTTCCACACATTGACCATAAATGTATGTTGGTAATGGTATTCTCGCACAGAAAAAGAATTTTCTTCGGCATAAAAATGAGAAACGTACATGTTAAAGACACATTGTCTTGTAAATGTTACCTCATCGGTGAGATTAATTTTATTGAAGAAATGTGGATCTCTTTGATCTTTTTGTAATATTATCTAGCAAAAATCCATTTTGGTTGGTAAATCATCACTTTCCGAAAGTGAAAAGCATGCAAAAATTGTTCACTCAATCCCTTCTTACTGTAGATTGTAAATTAGCAGACCTTAATGCTATTTGTCTCGTACAGACCATTGAGTCTTGCTCGATAATATTTATAATTTGTTCTTCGGCTTCTACTGTTCTGGCAGTTCGCGGTCGATCTGTGTTATCTTCTAACGCCAGCTTTCCTATTTCCCTAAGTCGTCTCTCATCGTTAAGAAACGTCCTCAAATTTGGTGCATTTCAAAGGGGAAATTTTTCTGCATATCTTCTGACCGCAGCATTAGCATTTCCCATACACTCACCCAACGTAAGTAGCATGTCGATATACTCGTCAAATATGTACGCAACCATGTTTTAACATAGAAGAGTACGAGATAGAACAACAAGATACTGTCAAAATAGCTTTGTTTGAGCTGACTTTTGACATTCCATGGTCTATGGTATATTTTGTTACGTTAATAAATTATCTGTGTTCAGTCTCGTTTTAAAAATCAAATTATTCAAAAGCGGTCCACTCTATCGCATTTAAACAAGAATACCTTTTTTGTAGAAAAAACTATGGAAATGTATTTTTTATAAACGATTTTTCTAAAAACATAAAAATAGAAAAAATAGGGGTAAGAATGCACAACCCACCCCTTCAAACTATACCTTCAAAAATTAACTTTTCATTTACTTTACTATTAAATCAAGTGGTACAACACTCTTTAAGTTTTCCTGAAAAGTTAGGACAGAAAAATGGGGTTTCCCTTCCCTCTTTGAGTGGCTACATCTTCCTTATTTCAGAATTTCGGACATTAGTTTATATAACAAACAGACCTTAATTTTCAAAGTTCTATTACCTCCTAAAATATTCGTATTCCTTTTTGACTCACGTTATATAGAAGGAATGTAATGCAATTGTACTTATTATATCATTAAAACTTTATTTATATCTATGTTGCCATAACTTTATTTACAACCCTCGTATTTACTTTAATTGACGATTTCAAATAATGCTAAGTTATAACGAATAAACGAAAGAAGATCCATCTAATCAGTTTCATCACTTGTGAGTCAATGTAACGTCTATGCATTTATCATGGCAACATTGGACATATAAGTAGTAAGTATCTAGTACCGAATTGCTATACAGTAATTGTTAGCTGCTTGGTCGCTACAGTCTATACCACGTATTCCTTTATTGTAGGACTTGAATAAATATGGTTGACCCTTACTCACCCCCTCCTTTTTATCTTTATCCTGCTTTTTTAACTTTTGGGGTGAATCAGTTTTGTCAAAATTGGTTGCAAATATTATTACTATTCAACTATACATATTGGCATAAGATTCTTCAGTTCTGCAGAAACAATTTGGAACCCTTCGTGTGAATTATTTGACAGCTCTTCCCAAGTACTATAAGAAGGAGCAATTCTTTGCCAATCTAGCTGCAGATGCCTAACTGTGTTATCCTTTCCTTTTGTTGCTTTTTTATTACTACATAATTTAATCCGTTTAACAGAAATGGTTTCCTCGTCACTACAGTTCCATTCGGATTCAATACCTAAATTTATTTCAGGTCGTAAATCAAAGATTTCCTAAGCACCAGGAGCGTGAGTACACATCAAACGGCAAATAATCATCATCATCATCCAATTATTCTATGTTGGTTCAGTGATCACGTTCAGGTGGTATAATAACAATTTCTATATCATCGTCAGAAAACAAAGCAATAAAATCGGCTGCCTTCAATAAATTTTTAATTTTTTACGTCCTTAAAACGTTTACGTGTTTATTTCAAAATCGGCTTTAATTTTTAGGTGAAAAGAAACGAAATTGATTTTACCTAAAATACGATAACAGAGAACATATGTGCCCAGTCAACTTAATCAAGTACAGCAATATGTTTTTCCAATTTTTGCACCTTTAGACATGAAAATTTAGAAACAAATGGTAGACTTAATTTTTATCCAACATTTCTCAAATTCTGTCTGAGTGACGTTTGCAGTTTTACCTCCGAAGTTGTAAAGCTTCAAGTGATGAGATGTCATTTTTGGGTACAGAATATTTTTGTTTTTCTTCTAACATATTTGAAAACATTTTAAAATCACATTTCCGTTGTTCGAGATCAAGGGGTTGCTTGATATTAGCAGCACATTTAGCGCTTTTATGAAAAGTGATAGGATATCTTCTCATCGTTTTGCTTATTACAGGCTGTAAGTCAAATTTTGTTCAGAAACAAAGCACGAGGTATGATGGTTTCATTCTTAAATTAGGTACTAAAAACTACAATTATAGTATAATTAGACGCGTTTCTCGAATAAAGGGGGTGAAACATAATTATTTATTGACGTGCTTAACGGCACTATAAATAATTGTAATTTACGTAAAAAAGCTATTTAGAATAATTTTAAGTAACGTTTTCTAATTTGTATTTAGCTTACATTGTTTTATACTAATGTCATTTTACTTTTCTCACTTTAATAAACGGCATGGCAAAAGTAAAAAAATGTTTACGCTTGAATTTCTGTACTGTCAAAATTTCCACTCTAATAGCAAAATGTTTTGAAACACCGCTAACTTTCTGAACTTGCAGTGGACAATAAAACTACTGCCGTAAACTTCAAATTAGACGTAGCATATAAGGCAATACAACTATAGAGAACTTTGTAACTCTTCAAATCATCTAAAACTTTAAAACATTTTCAGCTTAGGTGTTGCTGAAAAGTTTTAGTGTAATTAAAATAATTCCTCTACAAATAATTTAAAACCGAAAAATGAGATTTGAACTGTTTAAAGTGAGCAAAGTGCTTTTAAAGGATCTATTTGATAAAAAGGCCATTCAGTAAATAAATATTCGAAAATTGATCTAATTACATTTATTGAAAAACCGTTATTTGGAACTGAAAAAATTCTATATTTGTTCAAAGATTATTAAAAAAGCTGTATCTTAAAACCGGTATTTTTCCAATAATTAAATAATATAGTTCCTTATTGCCTACATTTGTTTCGGTATAATTAATACATAACCATCATCAGGGCATAAAATTATAGTCCGATTAATTTTCTGCCCTGGCGATGGTTGTTGTTATTTACACCGAAACATATGTAGGCAATAAGGAACTATATTATTTAATTATTGGAAAAATATTGGTTTTAAGATAAAGCTTTTTTAGTAATTTAATTTTCCAATTGTGATAACAAATGGATTTGTATAAATTGTTCATAGGAATTTACTAAAAATGAAAATAAAGTACGTTATGTAAATTTAAACCAAAGATAATACTTTAACTACTGTTTATCGTTAAAATGGGTAATGTGTTTACAATAGCGTGCACACATTTATTTGTACATACATAATTTGTATTTATATGCTTATAGCCCATAACACGTAGGAAGCTGCCAAGGCTCCCGATTCAGTACGTGCTAACTTACATATGCCTATCATGTAAGTTAACGCGTACTGAATATGGAGCTTTGGTAACTTTTTTGTGAAATGGACTCTACAAATTTCAAAATTTTAATGCATGAAGCTTTATCTGTAACAATTACGTTTACAGTGCACCGTATTACCTATACGTAGAGAGGTAGTTTTTACATTTTAGTTTTGTTTTATTCAAGTCTCATTCAATTTAATAAATAAGACACGTTTTATGTACATTCTTGAACTTTCATTTGCCAGTTCTCGACCATCTGAACTTTTTATAACATTTAATTGGAAACTAATCGAAATTACATTGGTACAGACCTCGTAGAGCTTACTAGTTCTGATACATTTAGATGAATTTGGAACAAGGACTGTCACCTACGCAGCACGCAATCAATTCCTTTTACCCTCTATTTAACAGCACAAATATAATTTCTGCCCACACGCCGGATTACTGATAATAGTTTTTTAAATGAACTCGAGGCCTTCTTCCTTTACTAAATCTAAATAGAAGCTGAAAAGAAAAGAATAAAAGGGAAACTGCTTTTTAGTTCCTAAACCTGTGACAAGAAACGGAATATGCTATTACTGCGATGTTCACTCAAGTCTCTATGAAATGTTAAATGCCTATTTTAATAATTTCCAAAACAAAAACCAACCTTAATGGACCACTTAAGGAACATTTGAATACATGTTAGGTTTTTAGAGGGAATTTTTAAAATGTTATTCGGTATTGTTTAAATTAAATCATAAGACAGTCTAAATGACTCAAAGTAATTAATGGTAAGCCCTTAGGATAAAATTAAAATAACACAGCATAATGTGCAGAATATTGCGTTAAATTATCTAAGAGGTTAGTGATGTATAATTTAATGAGTGGGCGTTCTTTTATAATCATACCACGACCAGATCCTGTGATATCCATATTTTAATAAACGTAAACATATTATACAAAGGAGCAAAACAAAGACACAAAAAAATGTGACGGACTTACCAAATTCTGGTGCAACATCGGTACCATAAGGAGGGAAGATAAAGTGATAATAATTCCTAACCCCAAACTTTGTACTCGCCCTTCAAGGCATAAAAGAAAAACAAGATATCCACATAAGATTACCTAGCTTTTTGTAAGTAAATTGATCACAATTAAAATATGTGGATACCACAAAGGTTACACTTTATACCAGAATGTACGTACAATTAAGTGCAAAAATATGTCTGATTATAACCTCACACGGATTGGATATTTATAGGAAACGCCATCAACCGATCCCAGTATTAGTTAAACGCATGATTCACAAATTATTACAGAATTTGTTATAACCGTTTTCATGGAATTTTTGGTCACTAAGACCTTTACGGAGACTGCTAACTTCAATCTGTAGCATAGCGAACTCACAGATTATATAAGTGGTTCAGAGTAAACTAAGTTCCTATCAAAATTGTCGAAATTAATAAAAATTGCTCACCAACTGCTTTAGTTGGAAAATTGGGCAAGCAGAAAATGTATCGATACTTCTCCGAAGGTCGCGAGAGAGATGCGGAATGATCGTCTTACATTAGAATATAGTAAGATATAAACTTTATATGTACAATTACTCGAGAGTTCCCGCAAATTTGGCTAAACCTACCTTTCAATACGGAAGACCTTTCGCGAACTTGTAATGAGTATTAATAAATAAGTAAATAAATAAGTTTGTTTCTGTTTAACACATCCTCAGTTGCTTATAGAAAATTCGTGTAGTACAGTATTTCGTCAAAATAACCAGAATAGGTATTCCTTCCAATTTTACATATAAAAATACACGTGAGTTGTTCAAAGCCGTTTGTTTTGTTATGTTTTCAATTTTGAAGTTCGACTCGAGCTATAGCTAAAATAACTGATTGCAATCTTCAAAATCATTCGACTTATTTGTGCGCCCATCTGATGTTATAATTGCTAACACTTATTAATACTTCTTGTTGAAATTGAACCATTTGCGCTGCTGTAATTTGTATACTGTGATCGTTGTTAATTTAATCATTATAAACTTGAACCGAATAAAACTTTATATAAAAGTTCGTTTTCCTTACAATTGAATAAAACGCGACTTTATTCTATTTTTAATTCAAATAATTAATCAGCATAGAGGCCTTTTTATAGTTGGTATAGAATCAACTAAAACCAATATCGTGTGTCGACTATATTTCTTCTTCAATACTATTGCTAATATTTGATAATAATTATTGTTTTTACTGGTATTCCAGAATTTAGGTATAATTTTTTATTGCTGACAGAAAGATGTCATTTTGGTAAATTGAACTAATTATTCACTGCATTGGCTGAAGTTTCGAGATTTTTAATTCTTCCTCAAACCCTATAATATATACTTATAAAAGATCATACAACAACATTTACAAAGTATTACTTATAAAGCATAGGTTTTAAAAGTATAAAACAGAAACAGAGACAACTATAACATGTGTGTAACTAAGATCAAGAAAGCAAAAGACAACAGTTAACAATATACAAGTTTTAAAACATTAAATGTACATAAGATTGCTGAATAAACCAAGAGGAAAAGAAAAATTGATTAGTAGATATTTAATAAGGTATAAATTTGTGGTGCGCACATATACACACACGCACGCTCATGCGCACACGCACACGAACGCGCACACGCACACGCATACGCACACAATATACGTATTTACTATTTAATTTAAGTTGTGTATGCGAAATGTTGTTAGCTCTTGCTGTTATCTTCGCACCACTGTGTATATAGAATCAGTTCTTATTGTTGTTTTTACATTACCATGTATATAAATACTAAATTAAGATTTTAATAAGGTAAAGGTATTTTTTTTGTAACCTTATTAATTATGCTATAAAGAAAAGTAAATTTAATAAATCACGGTGGCTCAACAGGTTTCACAAGTCAAAAAAACCGCAGGGCTAAACAATATGACAGAATGTATTATCAACCTTAAGAATAAACAACACAACGTTTAAATCACCTGTATATCGACTAACTTTTAAATTGTAATTCAAACGTGAAGCATTGAATTTGTCTTTAAAAAGATTTAGCTAAAGCTGTACATTCGTGTTATATCCAATTAATATTTATGTCAAATCAGTTGAAAATTATTCTAAAATTTTCCACTAGATCATCATTTACACAAAGGATTATAATTACCGTTAAAGATAAAACTCAAATAAAAATGAATTGCACTCCTGAACAATACAAATTCTTTACTGCATAAAATAACATGAACTCACTGTTTGTTTTCATTTAAAAAAATACTGCTATCAGTTATATGTCAGTTGACAAATAAAGTACATTAATTGCATTTAATACAAAAATAAATAGAAAGTAAGACTTTGTATTAAGAGAGCTTGCTGGAAGCAAAGAAATTCATTTCTACATATTCGTAGCAGTTTTATTTATTTTCCAAACCAAGGGGTACATTTAACCCAGATTCTAAAGGATAAACTATTAAGGAATACTTAACTACTCTGAAGATAGCCCAAGTTTCTTTCGGAGAGCTAATCTTTAACGTGAAATGGTAAGTTTGGCGCCTAGGACTTTATGGTTTCATTTAACGGGAGTCCACTCAAGTATGTTTCTTATCGTTGTCTTTTGCATTTAAAGCTTGAACATCAAAAGATATATACGTCTGTAGATGATAAGGAAAAGGAAGAAACCTAGCCTAAAGACCACTAATTCTTTCCCATTAATTAATTATAAATCCACTACGTAAGCTATTAAAAACTCAAATAAGAGAAGCTCTATCGGAAAATAGCCAAAGCCCGAATTCCCTGAAAGCAATTGTCGACCCCAACTTTCTCGGCTTACCCATAGAATATCCTTTCCTAAACGTCAAACTGTTATGTACAGAGTCAAAGCAAATGGATTGTAAAGCGTTTTAAATAAGAAATTATAAATAAAAAGTGACATAATAAAGCGAAATTATCTTAAGCAACCTTTAAATATACCGTCAATTACGAAATAGTGGGTAGGACTGTCTAAGTCGTAACAATTTAACCATCTAATATTTAAATATCTAAGAATAAATAAAGTGAGTGTATTGAATTAATTCAATCAACTGCGTATAATAACTTATTCTAACATTTTCTGACACTGCTTTAAAATTATTTCAAACATATTTGTTACTAATGAATAGGTAGAAAATATTTCCATCTCTAAAGAATTTTAAAGAGAAATATATAATTTAAACTTCCTGTGTTTCTTTACACAGGCCAGCTTTGTTAGACAAATATGTTAAGTCGCGCCATTCTGACGGTTAATGCTAGTTAAGGAATTTCAGAGAAATTGAAACAAAGAAATCTTGAACGATGCAGTACCTTTATCAAAAGGCGTTTGAGTGGCTGCATTAATGACATTTATGTAACCGACCCACGCATGATTACAAGGCGAAAGTCGAACTGCGCTGCTTTGGTAATTAAAAACGACGGATCCTGTAAGAAAAAGGAATGAATATTATGCTTAGAAACAAGACAGTTGTACTGATATGCGAGTGTATCGGATAATTTCCAAAAAAGTATAAGAAAGTATAAAATGAACGATTAGTTAGTTTATCACAGCGACAGTATTTTTTCTTTATTTTAGAGGCCTTCTGCATTACATCCGTCGAAAGATTATAGTAACATTCCTTTGGCATTGGTTGCCGGGATTGAATTCCTGAGTTAGTTGGATTAATCGACCAGATTTAAGGTAATTTTCTACGCGTGGTTCACACCCGTTTTGAGGATGAAAATTTATATTTGAGGTAATCCCTACCTTTGTGTGGAAAATCAAAAATTTCTTTAAAATCGAATAACTGGAAGTACGACTTTATTTCGGTAATTTACGTATTTTACGAATTCTTAGATTTTCACAATTTTCTTGAAATCGGCTTTAATGATTTTTTTTAAACTTTGTGTATTTCTTAGCTATTTAGTTTTTTGCGAACCACGCGATTTGTCTAATAAATGTCTGAAAATCTAGTAACCGGATGTAACTGGAATAGTATTTGTGAACATATCTCAAGAACTAAATAGTATAGAAAAGTGAAATTTTATATCTTCCTAACACACGACAGCAAGAATTTAGTTAAAATCTAATGACCAAAAGGATCAAGTTGAATTGCGATTTTCTCTAAAACGGATATAGCAATTTTTTAAAGCTTTTAGCGGTTCTATGTCTTTGATGATCTTTTACGTGAATTTCTAGGTTTCTCTGAAAGAATCTGTTGAAGCCAGTTATCACAGAAAACCTCCGTAGTATTTTACGTGTTCAGAGACATGGATTGGTGATCTTTGACTATCGTTCCCAAAATAAACTGAAATAGTATTTTAACCATTTGTGGACATTATTTGCATATCTATAATAAGTAAGAGAAAGTCGTGTGTTGTTTCACAATCTTTTTAATTTGTCCTACAAATATAGGTAAAAAAATATAGGTAAAAGAATATATTGTTGTCGTCCAAAATTTTCGGTGGCAACATTTTAGTGGAAATAAATAGTTCCAACTCCTTCGAATCTAAAAATCATATTTTTAGAAATTGGTCTGTATGTATCTTTGTGTGTGTGTGCGCGCGCGCGCTTGTGAACAAGATATCTCGAAAACGAAAAATGTTAGATACATAAAATTGTACATTTCAGTTTATAGTCATCCATACACGTAATCAAAACAATTTCATTAAAATAGAATAACCAAGGCACTTTGCTCTTGTCACTTTTTGTTTTCTCTTACCCTATTTCTTAGCCATTTGATGTACTTTAATATAATCTGGGTGGTTCCTCAAAAACCTTTCCGTAAATCGAGTAACCAGAAATACCTTTACCGTCAACCCTAATTAAATAACTATAAAACTAAAAATCCTAGCTAAATGAAAATTTACATTTTGGATCATAGCTGCTTTTGTATACCAAATCAAGAATTTGACTAAAATTGAATAACCGGAAGTACCACTTTATTTCTTTAGAAATTTTCCGAATTTTTACTGTTTTCTAAGTGATTTTATTGAAAGCGATTTGAACGATATTTTCTAAACTTAATATATTTCTTAGCAACTTAATTCTATTTTATTTGAACTAAGCCATTCCGCTAATAAAATTCTAAAACTCTAGCAACCGTAGGCACTAGTCATTCAATAAATCATAATAAAAATAACATTCTAGCTCTAATAAATAGGATTAATAATATCTCTCATCCTATTTTTCTCCAAAAAGATCTAAAATAACTCTCTGACATCTTAAAAAACAATGGAGACCTTAGTAACTTCATCTCTAAACTCTTATCCAACTCTACTACAATACCACTAACAAAATTGGAGGAAACCAACAACTCTGATATTAAATTTGTAAAAACTCCTAATATTGAATGTCACCTCCTAGGTTTGTAAAGCTCTACAGAACCCAAAAATAAAATAGTATCATACAGCACCAAAACCACAAAACTTTTATTTACGAGCCTTAAAAACGCCACGGCTAACCCTATGAAATCCTGTGAAACTTATACAATTGTTTGTCTATGTGTGAAAGAATTTATATTGGACAAACGTGCCAATATTTAAAGAAACTCATCGCACAACACATCAGTAATGTTAAAATTATGAAAGAAAATACTGCGCTATCTAAACACTGCTTTCAATTAGGGCACCATTTTGATTTTGACAATGTCGAAATTGTTGATCAATCCACTAACAAATATACTAGGAATTTTCTAGAAATGTATTGCATCAATAAATCTAATAATACTGTCAATTTCAATAGTGACACCCAAGATTTTCATATCGTTTACAATTATCTTCTATACATTGAAAAATAAACGTTCCACCAAAATAATTTATTTATTTTTACTTTAAATCATTACAATTATCAAACTCCTACATTTCTTCATGTTTTTGTTAATTTTATTAATTTCTAATCACTAATCTTTTAAATGAAATCTACTTATATAAGAATAAATGTAGTTTTTAATATGAATTGTTAAACAAAACCTTAATTAATACAAAATGTCTAGTCGATAGTTATTAAATTTTCATTATTTACTTTTATAATTATTTTTATATAGAAATTGTCATCAAAAATTCAAAGTGATTTGAGAATTCTTTACGCCTTTGTCTTCCACTAGATGATAGTATCTTTCTATTTCTTTAGAGGTAATTATTCAAAGATATATGGGTTTGCACATGGTCATGCTACGAAAGCTTTAAAAACATCAAAATATCAGTTTTCTCATTTATATTAAGCCATCACGTTTTTAATAGTAATGAATTTTAAAATAAAAAATTATTTTTAATAATTACTGTTCTGTGACAATTATATTTTTATATAATTTTTCTAAAAATCATAACGAAGATTTACACATATAGGCTTAATTACTTGTTTCTTTAATTTGTTAAATTTGTACAGTATAAACCTTTTAGTACTTCCCCTGTGAAGAATATAATTATATTCGAAATATTGGATTAAAATAAATTTAATCTTTGATTATAAAAATAATTTTTAACCTTTTAAATAACCATTTAAAACCAATATTAATTGAAATAATAATTGTAAACAACGTTTCTCAAAAACTAAATATTGTAGAGAAATCAAATTTGAATGGCCGGAACTAGCACTTTATTCTTTCGATTTTCACAAAAATGGCTATAACACTTTTTTAAAGCTTACTATAATTCTGATATCTGTGATGCTATTTTACATAAACTCTTCGGTTTCTCTGAAAAAAAATGCGTTGAGGCGAGTTATCGGAGGAAATCTCTGAAGTTAAGCAGCGCTTTGCGAGTTCAGTAATTTAGATGGGCGACCGTTGCAATTATCGTTCCGAAAATAAATGTAAATAATATTTTAATGATTTATGTACGTTATTTATATATTTATTCGTTTTTTAATATAATAAATTGATTTGTATCCATGCTCTAAATTGGGAATAATAAATATATGGTAAATGATAGATTTATTTAACTCCAAGCATTTTATTCTCAAAAAAATAAAGATGTAACGATTGTTTAATTAGTGTTTATTACTAAAATACAATATGTTTCGGGGTCCTGTTTGATCTCATGATTAGGTATATAAAGAAATTGGTCGTTAGGCAAGAATTTTGATTACAATCAGAATGCATAAGATATATAAGATTTGACATATTGAAATATATATATTAATCAAACAGTTTAAATTTTGAAAAATTTTATTTGAAAATGATAATAACTTTTATAATTGAATGTGAATGTATTTTAAATTATTATTTTAAAAAGTTTGAAGAGGTATAATTAATAAAAACATAAAACAATTAAGACGAGGACTGGGCTAATCCTCGTTTTAATTGTTAAATCAATCAATCACCTATATTCGCTTTTGTTTAAATTGATACATTATTTAT
The DNA here is from genome assembly GCA_024586415.1 of Phrixothrix hirtus. Taxonomy (NCBI): domain Eukaryota; kingdom Metazoa; phylum Arthropoda; class Insecta; order Coleoptera; family Phengodidae; genus Phrixothrix; species Phrixothrix hirtus. Next base: position 21,746 of record JAHWXV010044753.1, read on the forward strand.
GTTCTTACATTAAAATTCAATTATAAAGGTTTAGTGTATATGTATGCGATAGTAATTCATATCAGTAACTTTAATTTAAATTTAAATACCCAAAATAAAGTCATGTCTTGTATCACGTCTGATATTTATTATTAAAAACGAAATTAGAATTGAGGGAGATTACAGAAATAGATAAATTGATTGTATAACCCTTCGCTTCCATTATCAAATAGATTCATTGGATTATACAAAATAAAATTGGTTATCACTTTATTGTTTATAGAATTGTAACAATAAAAACCAACATTCTTGAACAATCCAGAAGGTGCCTTTAATTAGCAAATCACTCATTGCGGTAACCGATATTTTCTCAATTAAATTCGTAGTCAACAAGAGTCATGGCATTGTAATTTGTTACATCATTATTATACTAATTTTATTTTTTACTATTCCTTGATGTTCTGGAATCTATTATTTCTATATAAATAGCACATTAAATTCTCTTGATTTAGTTTTAATTAAAATCTTGTACTGTTAGTTAAAAATAAATAGAAATATAAACATTTGTTGTTTGTTTGTTTGTTTGCTTGCATTTATAACTGACGGTTCGGGGTGCGAAATTTCGCTTGGCCTTCTTGGACTAGAACAGTTGTATAGTCATTTCGCCATGCTAGAATTTTGCCGAATCTGGAGGAATTCCACCGATAGAAGGGATTTTTAGCGTGGCAAACACCACATTGACACGGAACGATTTTACTTCCTTATCCGAGAAGGCATGCTTTTTAAATTTTTCTCCGCTGAGAAATTTACCGACCTCGATGAGTTTGAACCCACGTCTCTTGGATGTAGAGGCAAACATGCTAACCGCTATACCAGTCGGGACCGGCACGTTTGTTGTTAATGTATTGAGAAACAAATATTTAAATAAATAAGTTTACATAAATAACTCTAATATTAGTGAATAAAAATAAAGATTTTAAAACAATTAGCTAATTTCGTTACAGAATAATAGCAGTGTCTATTTTAACATGAAGTTTACAAAGGTGGGGTATACCATTATGTTCCATATATTGGACAAAGAAATCCTACCCTGTCTATGGTGCCTCCAAAAGCAATGGTCCAAACGACACTACTCTTGGGAAATTAGAACGTCAAACGCTAAGAAACCCCTTGTAAAAAAAGTAGCTGAAAGGCACTTTACTTTTATTATACCAACAAAAGACACCGATATTAATTGGCAATTATTACAAAAATTTTATGAAGACAGAGTCATACACTCACATGTTTCCACATTTGTTTTAAACCTTTTGAGAATATAACTACATAAACCATGACGAATTCAAAACTATATATGCCTTACTTTTGTCAAGATAGAACCTAACTAATATAAAGGTGACCTTCAATTTACAAGGTCAGCGTCATTGCCGATTCCGACCTTTTTCTATATCTCCGTTCAGTAATGAACAACCATACTGAGAAAAGTTTCATACTTCGCTTTCGTAGTAATTTACAGGATTTAACTTTGAATTTAATATTTATCTTAGAATTTAGTCACAAATCGTTCCTTGAATTCAAACTTAACAGTATTATTAAAATGTGCAAGGCTATCATATACAGAGTAGTGTTGACAAAAGGGCGCTCACAAATTCGAGATACATAGAATTCATTGAATGGGATCGTGAAACTAACTAAGCCTCTTCACTATTTTCGAAGAAAAACTCATTATACATCAATGTTACGTTTACCCATTTCTCCTTATGCTCTGTTGATTTGCATTTTGAAACACATTCTAAGAATTGAAGAGTACCTAACTGTTTTCTAGAAACTTTTCAGAAAAGAAACAAAATAACTACACATTCTATTATATACCTAACTACTGAATTATGCTTTGTTACAGTTTATTGTGCCGAGAATCCAAAATTAACGATTTTAAGATTTTTGATCTATAAATTAAATTTTGTTAAAGTTTCATAAGCATGAAGATAGAAATTGATGTATTTCAGTATGATTTACTGAGAAATTAGAATTTTTTGGCGTACAGAAAAATAAGTATGCAGACCTGAGTTTGTCCTTTCCACATGATTAGTAGATCAGACCGTAACCAAATACCTCATATATCGACTAAGAATAGCGAAGGCAAAATAATGCAGTCAATTTGGAAATCATCATTAACAATATACAAGAGGAGATTAAAATGAAATTTGTCTAGACATGAAACACACGTACTGCCATGACAAACTTTACTATTAAGTTTCTGCAACTGTTTAACGAGTATCTGTCAAGTTGGGTGTAAATAAAATCATTTCTGGGGTTTTGTGAAGCTGTTATCACAAAAATTGATATTTTAAAACTAGAGCACAGAAGGGTTATAAAATTTTTGACAGAAGAAAGTTATTAGTCGAAACTTATACGTATGGCTCGTGTATATGGTGAAAATTCTCCATCATACCTTCGAATAAAATCTTCGTCAAAGTAATTCAAGTAGGACAGATAATCCATTTGAGATTACCGCAAAGGTAAACGGCGTGCGGAGGCAAGGACCAAAGAAAACATCAAAAGAATTGAAGGAATGGTGTTAGTGGACGAATAAAAGTTTCAAATATTTCAAATGACATAGGAGTATGCAAACTGCCCATTTTGATAATTTTGCATGAAGATTTTGGAATCAATAAAGTGTTAGCGGTTTAGATTCCAAGAATCCTGACAATAAAAAGTGTGCAGAAAAGAAATTTGCGTGGAAAATATCGCGTGTTTAGCTCTTATCTCTTCTAAAATTGTAACAAGTGATGAGACGTGGGTATTCCACTTGGATCCCCCAACGAATCAGAATTCAATGCAATTAATGCACAAAAGACCTCCACCTAAAACAACAAAGACACACACAGCTGAGGGAAGCTAACAGCGACAATATTTTAGGCGACGAGGGCACTCCTTGGGTTGAGCATATGCAGAAGGGGTCTATAATTACCGCAGTTGTCTACAAAAAAACAACTAAATATTTAAAAGCTGCTATACACAGAAGAAGGCTCGATAAATTTGCCCAAAGGATTTTATTGGTGCACAACAATTGCCCACAGGTCAACGCCTATGTTTTTATAGCCCTGACGAAGTTTCGTTGCACAATTACATCTTTCCCAAGCTGAATGAAGAAGCACTTGCGAGCATGTTGATTTTCTTCAAATGAAGAATTAAAGCCCGCAATTTTCGAGGTTTTTTAGGAGCCACCAAAAGAATTTTTTTGGAGGGTAGCGCGTTATAGCGGGAGAGTTGGATTAGACACATAACTGTCGAATATTCACATATTGAAAAATATTTTTCCTCTAAGCCTTTTTTTTATTGATAGGTAGATTTCATTTTAATCACCCCTTGTGCATATCAACATTTTATTTGTTATTAAATTTCTCTTTCTATAAAGAGATTTTTAATGTCTTTACATTAACATAAGCTTGTCAAATTTTAATTTTTAGTTTCTCATGCCTGCTAGTAACAGTCATCGAGGTAGCATTGATTCGTACGTATTCATTAATTGAGTACGATGATGCCTCAAGCTTTGGAAATTTAATAAATAAATATCAACAGGGTTTTAATTCAAACCAGCACTATATAAATTAATAGTACATATTAGTTGTATTCAAATTAGAAACAGTTGACGTAATGCTAGCACTTATCTTACAGATTTAACAGCTACAATTATTTATAGGTCTTACATACGTTCAAGATGCTTTTTTTGAGGTAGGTTACCCTCATATCCCTACGTTAGCCTGGGTTTCATAAAATTCTTTAAATTACATAGGTTATACTTGTCTTTAAGATTATGCGTAGTTATGTTTAGTATTTAGTATGCCATGCTCAGATCGATATAAATCGTTGAAGTTAAGGCCAATCTAAAATAGAAATTCTGCTAATTAGCTATGTTCAAAGGATATTAAAATACTATCTAGGTCACACTAGAGGCAATACACCTTTAGAATAACGATAGATCAAAGCATCAATTCCATGACCTTCAAAATCAAAGAAACTTTATCATGATGACATTAGAAAGCTCATAATGTTAGCTGATTAAGACGCTCGAATAAATGCCATTCCTTCCAATTAAATGGTAGAAAAGAATAGGGCCCTAGCACTTCCCGAAAATCTAACCGATTTTCAACCACGCCCGTAGATCGACTTATCTGCGTTGGTCGCCAATAACGTCTCTAAAATGTATGTATAGGGCGAGCGAAGCATCGATATACAGGGTCCATTGTGATGTAATGCACATAATTTAATTGTGACGCGACTATCCATCGCAGCGGGGTAAAACGGGTCGAGAAATTTGGGGGGGGGGGGGCTGACCTTCCAACGCAGCCGG
>JAHWXV010044771.1:0-10143 GCA_024586415.1 Phrixothrix hirtus
TTAGTTTCGTTATTAGCTTTACGATATTCAAACTCATTTTTAATTTTTTTAAAGTATTCAGCTTGTTTTTTTGTACGGTCGGCGCGGAAGTGATGGATTACGTTGGGGGCTGCTACATTACTCTTTAATACTTCCAATGCCACCTCAGAAGAGTTAAATATTATTTTAAGCGGCCTTGGTTTATTATTAAACTTCTTACCAACTCGAAAAACTATTGATTTGTATTCTGAGATTAAATTATAAAAATGAGATTTGTGTATTGTGTATTAAAATAAATACATTTAAAAGTCTAATGCACACTAACGGAATCTTGTTAATGTTGAGAAATGATCGACAACAAGTGCCCCGTATTTATTTGCCGTAAGTAGTGTTCAGTATTATATAATTAGTTGTTAAATTGGTAAATTATTATTATCTTTTCTTTAAAGAAAATAGTTTTATTAAAGGGCTTATTTGTGAAACCCCGGTTACTAAAAATATGTACAAGTCATTGCATTCATTTTAAAACTGATTTTGGTCTGCTTAGTTTAGGTAATTTCAAGAGTATAGAACCATACCCGATTAAGATAAAATTCACTCACAAATAGACCATTTTAATGGTTTGGGCAGTTTCTCATTTCACCAAATGATATAAACAAAATTTAATGTTTAAAAATTTTTTAAAATATAATAAAACACCCAATCACATCGATAAATTTAATTAAACTGGGCATGTTTCGCCCACAGAAATTAGTTAAATGATGGTTATTACATTCATAAATTGAATGCGGACTATTTAAATGTATTCAACATATTGCTGTAAATGGCCATGACACTTGTTAATTAGTATAAGTTCATCTACATACCCGTATGTTCAATTAGAATACAAACAAACAAATCTTGTATTTCTTAGACGTTTAGTGCATTTATTGTAGCCACTGCATAAATGATTGCTTTCGGAAACAAGTTTAATTAGTAATTTCTCAGATACGTACGACGTAACGTGAAGGCAAACAAAGGTAGAGGTCAGTATAAGCAATATCGTTACCAAATCAATGCGTACGTCATCTATTCCTAGGAGCTTTATTTTCAATGGCGCCCTCCCCTAAATTGACAATTTTCAGACACTAGATTCCTTATTTTAACGCACCCCCTTCTGCGCTGTTCTAGGTTAGGCTCTTTTGTTTAAAAATTGATTATTACCACGAAATATCGTCATTTAGATAATTACTTGTTTTGTCAAACGAACTCTTAGGTACAAAGTTACTAATAGCAGAACATTGAGTTGAATTGTCTTATGAAAAAGTATGCTCGCATTTGTTTCTTACGTGATAATTTAAATTAATAAAATTGAAGATATTGATCGTTTCGCACAAAGTTATTATGCCGATTAGGGCGCAGAAACTAAAAATTTCGAATAGTTTAGTACAAGGTTACAGTTAACGTTCGCCATAATTTTCTGTAGGTAGTGTCATTTAGTTGCCGTGGAGCGGTGGTCTGTTCTTATAAAAGTTGTGTAGCGATTTGACGAGAATTTCGGAGTCATGTTTCGCTTCCGTCAATTCTCGTTGTCAAGATATAAATGGAGAGATTTCAACTAACAGGTTCAACACGCCCACGGCTACTAAGAACTGTCCAAACGGTGACATGTTTTGTCATTAGGTTTGCCTTTTCAAACTTTGGGCAGAGTATTATTTTTAGAACCCAAATTGCATTCACATAATTTTTAGACGGTCCATCAATGTTCCACCTGTGTCAATAGACGAAACGTGATAAAACTTTCATTTAAGTGGTTATGTAGATAAACAGAACTTTCGGTATTGGTTGATAGAGAACCCATGCTTTCTTCACCAGATACTGTGAAAAGGTGACCCTGGGGTGTTCTGTGCCAACGAAGGGGATGAGCGATTCAAACTTTTATGAAGATAATCATGACCCAGCAATTACTGTTACGTCACAACCGTATGGCAACATGACTCAAACATTCCTTGGCAATGAAGTACGCAATTATGCAGTGAATGATACCACATGGTTTCAACAAGTTGAAGCAACAGTTTATACGGCAAGGATTTCGATCACCGCTTCACAAGAGCTTTTGGGAACTGTATCATTTAGAAGAATAGCGATATTAACTGACGTTCAAAATTATTCAATGAGGGGGCCATCTACAGAGCATTATCTTGAAGATGTGACCTTGACTGAGAATTCATGCAAGTGATAAATGGTATGGTTTTGGTTTTTTTTATTGTCACGCTAATTTCAAGTTGCATTGTTTTGTTATTACAATTTTCGTTCCCACCACCAACCTGTATAATTGTATATACATCTATAGAACTGCTACTAGTAATAATCATAAGCTATATTACGAATGACCCCAGATAACCCGTTTCACAAATTTTGATATTGAAAGTCATAAAATGTTATGCATATTGGAACAATTATTATTGTTTATAATAAATACAGTAGTCGTAGTGTTTTAAACAAACACCAATTATATTAATTTTCACTGCGAAGCACTGCACAGTAGAAAAATTCGCGAAGTTAACGAGGTTTTAGTGTATATAGAACGCATGCGTCATGTTTACGCATTTATGACGAATTGCACGGTGTACAACACTGTGGGATATTTCAGTTCAGTTAATTTCTTGAAGAGTGTTAATTGTATAACAGTCAAAATGCGTGAAGATATTCGTAATAGGGTTTGTATTTTTGTTTTTATATACCTTGATATTTTAAGTAGATAAATTAATTTAATGTGTTATGATTTATTAAAATGGAATTCTAAGATTCTATTTGAATAATTTTTCATTTAGCGTTCTTTAATCGTTTGCCAAGTTTTCAATGTTTTTTATGAAACACCTTCATTCGGGTACTGAAGTATCACTAATTACTAGACATTAATTATTTCAAAATTATTTTCCTGATTATTTTGTAACATTTAGTAAAATTGATATGTATTTAATTTAAAAACAAATTGTTTAATTAATACGAATTGTCAAAATAAGTATTATCTGGCAACTTACTTAGTGTCAACTCAAAATAAAAACATTGCAAGCCGCACATACACCCACAGTTTCATGTAAATAGTTTATACATGCACAATCATACTTAAAATAACTGTCAATATTATTATTATTTGCAAAACTTATTGAGTTCGTGTATTTAGTTTATTTTATATACCTAATGTATTTGTAGAATTATTATATTTAGAATCATTTAAAAGCATTTAAAAACGAAATTGTGGACATGTTTGTAGAATTTCATTTTAATATAATCCTATTCTGCAAATTGTCAGAGACCTTTGAACTAACAATATATTTTACAGTTTATCAAAGATGGTTTCATTGTTATCGAAGACTTCTTATCAGACGAAGAAACGGAAATTTTAAAAAAAGAGGGGGACAATTTAATTAAAAATATCCCACAACAATCAAATAGATCCATTCTCAGTACAACAGAGTGTCAACAAGTAAATAATTCATAATTTCTTACATAACATAAGTTATTCTTGGATTTTTAGAATAGAGATCGTTATTTCATTGAAAGTGCAGATAAGATTAGTTATTTCTTTGAAGCAGATGCCCTTGGCCCTGAAGGAGAATTATTAGTTGAACCCAGTTTATCATTAAATAAAATCGGCCATGCACTTCATGACCAAAACAAAATCTTTAGATGTGTAACTTTTGACGAGCGCGTTAAGGAAGCATGTTTTCAACTTGGATTTAAGGAGCCAGCCGTTGTACAAAGCATGTATATTTTTAAAAATCCTGGCATTGGAAGTGAAGGTAAGAAAGAGAACAAGGAATAACAAACTTCTAACTTTCTTATTTTTATAATTAATGTTGCAACTTAACAAAGGTCTAAAGTAAAAAGACATATTTTAAAGAAAAATGTACTAATGAATTTAAATATTAGTTAACCTTGAATATCAGCAAGTACTTATTTATTGGATTATATTAGTGACATTTCTTTAGGTTAATAATTCTAAAATGGTTGGGAAATCGCGTTTGGCCTCAATATGCGCATAAAAGGTTTTTACTTCATCCACCCTAGAGTGTTGCATAATAGTTTAAAGCTATGAATTCTGGTAGATTAAAACGGATCCACTATATATCGTATTTTTGATCATATTTTCGATTAGCCAAATTTTCCACTGAACATTACATACCAGCAATCCTAAATAATTTATCCAGAATTAAGAAAAGAACGTTCTAAACCTACATGCACAGATGCGCCGATGGGTTTTCGCAGTTTTAGTGGTTACTTTAAAAATACTCAGGCCTTCAGACTTTCTGTCTGTCTCTATTTTGTCAAAACAATTTCAATTCTTCTATAGCGTACGTTTTTTTTTAAATTTTGAGGTTAAACTTTCAGACCGGACTTTATTTATTTTGTGAGTTACACTAGTAATTCACACTGAAACCTGTAGAATTGGAATCTAAAAATTTCTGCAAGTGCAAGGAAGTATTGATAAATATTTCGCCTTGGCTCTCCCTTAAACAAAATCTCAGTTTTGATACATTAAAAAATTATTGCTCTTCATATACCACCATAAGAAGATTGGTATGCCGTGTCCGCAGAACCGTTTCTGCGACCACTTTTAAAAATGTTGATGCCGTCCATACATGATTTTGTAAATCGACGAATTGGGCTGAAACATCTGGAACGTAAATATTACATACAAACGTGTCTTGTACATCATATGTGAAGATTATCTTTAAAATAGATGATAAATGCCTGAATTCTGATTAAAAACGACTTACAGTGACCACTTCCTAGTTTTCGTATGTTTTAGATTGTATTGTAACTATTGACGAAACATGTGGACCCACTATTATGGTCTATAAACAAAGAAAAATCCAAGAAATGGCAACACGGTAGGAAAGGCTCTCGCATCAATTTTTTGGGACGGAATAATTATGTCGGACTACTTAGAACAGAATAAAACTGTAACGTGGACATATTATTATATATTCATAACTAGGCTTTAGAAAACATCGTGAAGAAATGCCCTAATTTGCGCTTTCCTTGCAGGATTCGCGTTCCCAAGTCCTTAATTCTAATGCATAAAATTGTCGAAATAACTTTAAATTAATTTATCGCCCCTCTCCATTATTGGCCAAATCTAGCTCCATTAAAGCCATTTTCTATCTCCAAAATCAAAAAAAAAGCTGAAAGAGAAGAAGTTCTCACTGAATAAAGAAGTAAGAAGTACTGTGGAAAAGTGGTTTGCAGTCCAATTAGTTTACGATTATTGTATAGAGTTAAAATACAGTAACGTTTTCTATGTTAAGCTTATCAATATAATCCTTACTACTAAATAAACTGAATTATTAATTAAATTGTAGTAAAAATATACTACTGCAATTTAATATTGCTTATAAAAACATGCAATATCTGTTTAGGACGTGTTTGGCCTTTAAAAGTTGTTTGGGCCTTGTTTACTTTCTTTAAAGTAGGCCGTTACACTTTAATATTAATTTTTAAAAATATTGATTGGTTCTTATTCTTAATTGTTTCAGCGCTCTTGCTGCCAAAACTATTTGTTAAAAACACAAGATTCTAAATTGTTTTATAATAAATGTCAGACATGTTTAATTCGTTTCATATCAAAGGTGTCTTTCTGACATTCAACATAAAAATTAAATTTGTTCTTTAGATATACTTATTTTAAACACAGATTCTAGCTCGTTTGGTAAAACATGTAACTCATACTAGTTTACCAACTATTTTTCTTTATGTCCCAAAAATTATAAAACTAATGTTATGCAATGTTTGAAAAATCGTATCTTTTAAACTACCCATTCCGACTATTTAAATGGCGATTTAAAAATTTTGAAAACAATTCTATTACAAAATAATTAACCTAACTGTCTTTTGGATAAAACTATTTTTCAATTTTTACAAACTTATATATTTCCATAAATTACTTACCTAAATTAAGCACTTAATAAATTTTTTTTTTTCAAATTTCCCAAAAGTATTTTTTATGAGTATGTTTCCCGTACAAAAATTATTTAGTAATTTGGTTTATAAAATTATATCCAATTCCTTTGGTTTTCCTTATATAGGTCATACGAAACAGCGTCTTGAAAAACGTTTAGTTCAACATCGCTCTGAGTTTAGCAACAATTTTTATGAATACGCCCTTGCATAACCTGTTTATTCATCAAAGCATGGTGTGGATTTTTATCTGGTTGATGTACCTTTTAAGGAGACTGATTTGAGTATAAGGTTATTTCTTGAAACAATTGTTAAGAACGTAGATCTTAACAGAAATATAAACAATAACAAGTAATGTTATAATGTTGCGCGTAGATTAACAGAATTATCTTATACCTAAGAAAAAAAGCGGCATAAAACATATTAATCAAATGTTTTATTTAAGGGCATATAATAAGTAATTTAAAAGGAAAGTGAGGCCAATAGTCGGGTGGAATGTGGAATGTGCAGAATTGTTTGGCAGCATTTAAATGGACAAATAGATGGCATAACATGCAACAGTTAAAGTTCTCAGAAATTACATAAATTTAAACTAATAATAATATAATTATATAAAACAAGATAGCATCTCCGATGATACACAAGTTAAGCTTAAATATATACGCAAATAGTTAACATAAAGAAATGTTTGACTAGAAATAACAGTTAATAGGTAATAATTAAGTACATCATTAACACAGTACAAGATTGGAATAAAGATAGAACGCCGAGTATAAATTCCACAAGTACAAAGGCCTTGTAAGAACGCCATCTTAACATAATTAAAAATAAATTATTCTCGAATTTGGAGTTTATTGCTTCTGTTCTATAGTCTATTCCTAAGATCAATATACATTCAGTGATGCCTGATACTGAGTCTCACTTAGGAAGTGTTAAGGCCTAGTAGGTCAAAAGAGTATCAACGTCTAAATCTACACGTTGACTGTTCGGCTTAACTCTAATTACACACATTAACAATTGTAAACAGAAAAATTTCAAATGTATTAATTTTAAGATCAGTTCCACTTTTGTTAGTAACTTATTTGCAAATTTACATTTTAAAACATAAATTATAATTTCCTAATTTTATCATTAGTTTGTTTTTATAACATCCTCCAATATGCTTTATGGATTGCCTACACATATCTTTTCTTTTCTTTTTTATTATTTGGTATTTTACATTAATTTATTAATTCCTGCTTTTTTATGTTGATCATTTCGTAAAACAATGTCATTGTTCTTAATTTTAAACTTTTTCCAATTTATAAATAGCAGATAGATATTAGTATTTAAACAACGTTTATTTTAGGACCTGAAAAAGGTGAGAATTTATCCTCAAAGCATTTGTTTAATAAAATAATTCTAATTAAGTGGCCAATTAAAAGTTTTAGAAAAAAAGTGCATATTATGCAGTAAAACATAACCTTCTTTCAAGTACGAGTATAAATAAATATTTATAGTCAGGGTGCTTCTAAAATGTTTGGCTAAACTTTATTAGCATATTCTACAAGTCATAAGGATTTAAAAAATTTATATACATCTAGATTCGAAAATGTCTTGTTTTTGAGATCAATATACTAAGATAACAACAATGCTTGTTCGGCGTGTACTTTTTAATTAAATAGCAAAAACAAAATCACTAACCAAGAACATCTTTAACAAACATTTTACTTGACAGCGACTCTCATCAGGTGTATGAAATGTCAAATTACAAATTACTAAATTTAAAGTAGATTATTTGCGCCAGCTGTGCCCATTTAACTCATATTTTGATTCTATTTGTATATTTACGTATTTTTAATTTGCATATTTTAATTTGCATAGTTTTGTACATTTTTCATGAACGCTTCCAAAAAGCATAATATTTTATTTCGTTTAATTTTTATTGAACATCGCTCAATCCGCGACCCCCCCCCCACTTTCGTTGCATTCAAATTGTAATAGTTGTCACACTCGTTCACGTGTTGGAAGTAGCAACACCGTGCATGTCGTTTCTCGCTTTAGTAGCCAACAATGGCATCAAAACAAACTTAATTACCAGATATAAAAAAAGACTAATTCGTCGTTTACAACATACTACTGCAGTAGTTGTAAAACAATCCCTCATTTGTTCCTCATTATTCAATACCTTAAACTGTTTCTTAAAACTAAGCGAAATTATATTTTCATTTATCGTAACGTATTGTTTTATATCAACTAAACCCCAAATTTTCCCATAATAAGTCTCAACAAGCTTCAAATTTGTCGTGCTCCTACCTATGTTTTTTACATGACATTTAATTTAAATTGTATGTTTTTATGCGTATGTACTTTGTAAATCCCCCGAATTTGCTACACGATTAAATCCCTTAATCAAGTTCCACCACACTCTTATGGAAGCAGTCCCATTAAAAATATCGAAGAGTAAATTTTGTTGAACCCGCCAGTGGTAAAGCTAAGATGGCATTTAGTTCAAGAAAGGCATTGCCAGACATTACCACACATAGATGCTTAAAATGACTTCTAACAGCAATACGTTCGTTGCAATGTTTTATCCTGGATTACCTAACATTTTCCAATATCTGAAGAGTTTTTTGAGTTGATTTAAAGCTTTGCCCCTTTGTAAGACCCTGTCGAGTTGAAATTGATTGTACAGTAGAAGGAAAGGAAAAGCACCTTTAGCTTAGGGTACCTAACCAGTAAACAGGGTAAAGATATGATGATGGTCATTTCTTATTGGTTAATGAAATATAGAGCTCAAAATCGCTTGAGACTGCCATTTGTTTGCTAAATGTTAGTCTAATTGTAATGCAGATATTTCGTTAAGGTTTGTTTTTCAATTAATTTGATTTTATCATCTTGTGAGTAGTTATGAACAAGATGATGGGGAATATTTATCGGGTTTTTTAGACACTGTAAACTCTTTTAAAATAAAATATGATTCCATTAATATTCCAGAACATTTAAACTAGCAAATATATCACTATATTACAGTGAAAAAATTCTTTGTATAATATCGGTGGATATATAATTTCAAGTATCAAAAGGACATCTAATTTTTGTAATACCTGTATTAGTGCTTTGGGGTTGTCACAAGACGAAATCGAAATAATGCATGTGGCAGAATCACCAGTGTTTAACCACGACCGGCAAAGCTACCAGTGAAGCGAGGTGTGGTTTTTCGGTACTGCGAAGCTAAACACTGTCGGGAAAATAAGTCTAAATCGGTAAATATGGGCGCCACTGTTTTCAAGACCACTGCAAACAGGTGTATGTCTCGATATCAAGGACCTTACCTTTTTTAAGCAGAAAACAGACGCTAGCGGTACTGCAGTAACGGGATTCCAAAACTGAAAGAAAATGTTCTTATGCTCAAGATGCTCATTTACTTTAGGTCACTCTGTATAGGAAAATTAATGAAATAATGCTTCATCAGAATTCAACTACTAGTTACGTTATATGAACAATTGAAAGTGTGCTGTGCATTGAATAAAGTAACTGAGGGCTGGCTCCATAACTGACTACCCTGTATATAATTTACTGAATCAATTGAACTTTACGTTCTTTGAACAAGAAGTGTTTTTTTTATTTAGAAATAAATAATTTAGGACCTGTTATCATTAAACTCATAAGACACTAATTCACTTTGAAACGCCTTTACAAAAAAGTAGCTTTAAATTGTTGAAGCAATTGACCGCGAACTATCGTTCATTTGGGAACGCCCTATATATGTACAAATGTTGCAAGTTGCGGAATTCTTTTTTTTGAGGATACGTGGGGCTTTTTGACCATAATTTTAGTTTCATAAATTAATAAGGAAAATTGTAGATAAATTTATGTGATCAGATTTACTTTAAATATTCAAGAATATGTAGGTGTGAGAAAGTTTTTTTGCAAGGCAAGAATGACGAATGCGGCTGTGGAAATTGTAAAGTACAGCAAAAAAGGTAACCAATGAAAAATGATGAAAAGGAAGCGACGCTAAAAAAGCGGTCGAGGGGTAGTAGTAGCCTATCGACACATAGGAGCCCGGATGTTAAAAAAGGGTTAAAAATTAGGAATTTTTTTGTGTGATATGAAAAAGGTCATTACACGCGCAAATGAAAAATCGGCGTGTTGAACTACCTTAAAAAAGGTAACTGAAGTTGTTTTTCTATAAAAATAAAACGCGTAGTGCGGTGCCGAAAAAGGTAAAATAAAAAC
>JAHWXV010044786.1:0-12675 GCA_024586415.1 Phrixothrix hirtus
CTAATTTTGATTTGTTTAATGAAAAATTTGCATAGTTTCTAAATATTTAAGACTGTTTGAAAATTGGTTTGAATATATTTGTTTGTTGTTAAAATCATTACAGTTCTTTTTATTGTGTCATAAATAGACACGCATTAATTTAAATGTTAAAAGTAATTTCAGGAAAAAACGTTACAATTTTGTTATAATTGTGCGTAGTAAATGTTATAAAAATTGCATCATTTAATACATACATGAATAAGCCACCTTTGGTAATTTATAAAATTGCATTTTTTAAATTTAGCTAGAATCTTTGCATTAACAACGAAAACCAAGGAAAGGTTGATTAATCTTTGCATGAGTACGGGGCGTGCACATAGCGCCCGCGAACAGTAAGCCAATTGGTAAAGAGGGGATAACCCTGGGTATTTGATAATTTAAAGAGTCTCAAATCAAGCCGGGCAAAGCAAAACAAAAGTACGAAGGTGCGTACGGAAAAATTAAGAATAGGTAGTGAATCGGTCACAAATAAAATTTAAATTTGCTAATCAAATAAATCGTAAACAATTATTTCCACGATAAAGGCGGGAAACATAATAATATTCAAAAATTAAAAATAAAAATATAATCAAAAATTTCAAAAATTAACGTAGCAATATGTTACTAAAATTATTAACATATGAAAATTTAACCAATATTTACAAGAGTAAATTAAGTACACCTATATAATAAAATCGAAAGTGACAAGGTACGTTTGAGATAACTCATTCAAATGTTTCTCCGACTGAAAGAGAATTTGATAATGCTTTTCCGCTATTTACAAATCAGATATTGATTTATTTCGACGAAATCTGTCATATCTATGCTTAGGTCTTTTATTAAGAGATTTATATTTTCACAAATAAGTTATCCCGTTATTTTAGAATTATAACATCCAGTATTCAGAAAAGTAATATGTGTATCTATGTACTGCAACGATAATTATATTAACGAAGAATTTAAGATGATGGGAGGAAAAACATATTTCAAATCTTGCATAGGTTAGATACATCACACGTCACACGTGCGATGTGTGACGTATCTCACGTGATACGCGGATAAATTCAAAAACTTTGTTATTTATGAAATTTATATTGAGATAGATAATGATCACAAATATTTGCTGAAACATTATTAATTTATTTAATGATATTAAATTGCTGTACATACGTGACAACTATGTTTGTTTTTAAAATAATTAGGAATGGCGTTTTCCAAACTATATGTTGATTTATTTCGGCCATATATGTAATATTTTTTAATAGCCCTGAAATTAGAGCAGTGTTTCGCGTCAATACAAGCCCCGAATTTATGAAATTTAACAAGCTAAGAACTAATTGAACTATCAGCTTATATATTATAAGTTATGCTAGTCAAATGCATTAAACTAAAATTATTACTAAGTAATGACATGTTATAAGGATTCATACAAAGTTAAAACAAAGTTTTCGGGCCTTAGATAATTTTCTGTAACATATTTTGTATCAATCAATTATTACACTTATCAGATGTTTTTAAAATGTATAGCTGTCCGCATTTAAGTAAAATCTATTTCTTAAACAGCTTTTAAGAGTTAAACAGTCATATAAGACTGACTGGTGCGTGGGATTTGATATTTTACCCTGATTATCTGTAGAAATTAGAATGTGCATAATATATGCACTAAATATAGACTTAAAATATTTATTTGCTCGCACTTATTGTATTTGCGTTATCGCTGCTTCATTACATTTTATCTAGGAAAAATTTAAGTTTAAACAAAATTAGATCTATCAGGTGTGAATAAATTTATAAAATAAAATAAAAATAAATTGTCAAACACTCAACCGTCATGTTTATTATATGTATTATATAAATTAGCATTTGTAAATGAAAGACTTCTATATCATAATTGTAGATAATAAAACATTTGCTAGATTTTATACAATTTGTGTAATATGTATCGCAGACGCAGATCTCGACCGTAGATTTCGACCGCAGATCTCTTAACATTTTATACAAATTAAGTCTAGCTTGGTTGCTGAAAGTTAGGTGCGGCACTTTCAAGTATACACTTTTTAAAGTAATTGTATAATTTAATTCACTCTTGTCATACATATATATTGAAAATAAATGTAACTGTACCATCAGAAAAGACATAATATTTAGAAAATCAAACAATAATTTTAAAAAATTCAATTTCCCATCAAACATTACATAGACATTGATTTATCACACATATGTGCTACAACTAAAAAAGACGCATTACTTAGAAAATCCAAAATTTAATCGAAACAATCGGATTTACCATCAAAACTACATAGAATTCATATATCACACATGTATATTACAGCTAAGTATAAGTACAGTGTCAAAAAGGCATAACACATAAACATTTGCAACATTAGTCGAAAAATTCGACTTACCATAAAATATTACGTAGAAATACGTACATCACACATGAATATTAAAATTAAATGTAACTAACTATACTGTCAGAAAAAGGCGCAACATTTAGAAAATCAAACATTAATCAACAAAAATTACATAGAAATGGATTTGCCATACATGTATATTACAACTAAGTGTAAAAATTCTGCTAAAAGAAATGCATAATACATAAACATTCGAAAAATTAATTAAAAAATCCAATTTGTCATCGGAAATTACATAGAAATTGATAGGGGATCATCTGTCTCATAGAGTCATCCATTATTGGGTAATGCTAGTATGCAGAGGAGAAATTGAATGTTAGTTAAAATTATATGAAAAGTAATTTTAAACAGATTTTGTATGCAACCAATTTATTTGAATTAATGTTATGATTGAAGTTGTAAGTAAGCGGCAACTTATATGAACTCTGTATATTTATACCCATGAATTTAAACATTCCCTATAATAAAGGGCTAATTCATAAATCGTAAAGAATCAAATGTAATTTAATTCTTAAACATCTTGATATTTAACAAGCTAAGAACTAATTGAACTGTCAGCTTATTTATTAGAAGTTATGCTAATCAAATGCATTAAACTAAAATTATCACTAAGTAGTGACATGTTATAAGGATGAATACACCGTCATGTTTATTATATGTATTATATAAATTGACACTTGTAAATTAAAAGACTTTTACATAATAATTGTAGATAATAAAAGATTTACTACATTTTATACAATTTCATATGCGTAATAGGTATTGCAACTTCAGATTTCTACCGCAGATCTCGACCGTGTTCTCGACCGCAGATCTCGACCGCAGATCTCGACCGCAAATCTCGACCCCAGATCTTGAAAAATAAAAGTAATTTTTCAAACACTCAACCGTGATGTGTTTTATAAATTAACATTTTTAAATGAGAGACTTCTACAGTAACTACTTTTCAATGCGTGACAGGCAGAGATCTCGACCGCAAATTTCGACCGCATATCTAGACCGCAGATCTCAACCGCAGATCTCGACCGCAGATCTCTTAATATATTGAATCTTTTATTATGAAACTATCAGGTTCGTCATGCGGGTTTCTTTAATTATGCGTAATTTTAAACATTTTTTTAATTAACCTGAAGCAGTAGTGTTACTGACTGCATAGTGGCAAGGAATGTGCTTTGAGCCAGAATGAGTTTTTTAGAGTCTGAAGAGGAAAAAATAGTCCATATTGTATCTAGATACCTATTTATTTTTGATGCAGATCACACTGATTATAGTAATGCCATAGCTAAAGAGAATGTTTGGAAAATTATAGGAAATGAATTAAATAAAAATAGTGAGTACCTATTTGTTTTTTCGTTAATTAACGGCTGTCTCTCGTGGCACTATGCTACGTCGTACTGCCGCGTGTATCATATATTATTTTGAAGGTGATCGTGTTAGCTTATTTACTTGTTTAACTGTGTCACTTTCCTAAAGTTTTATGTGTTAGTGTATAAGTACATGATAAGTAAAAACGATAAACATTAGATAAATCGTAATATTATTTATTAGGTCTATCAAGTGTCAAATGTTAGGTGTCACAGATTTATCAGGTTCCAGACAGGGAGGGAATAATGTCTCCGTTTCATAATTAACAACTGTCTTTCATGACATGATGCCGCAACACATTGCCATTTTATCACACCTCGCTATTTCAGCCAAAAATCCTATTCGATACATTTGAAATTATTTTTAGTGGGGAGGTGGTAATAATAATAATTATATTAATTTTAACTTGAAATTTTAAGTATATCTTTCACAATACGTAGCACGTAAGATTAAGATATACGATATTTAAATGATAAATATGTATATCTTTAGCCTGCTGGTAAGAATATATAACGAAACTATTAATGTTCAAATTTGAAGAAGCATACTATTTTAATTATTTATTTATATTTGTAGGTGAGGACTGTTAGAAATTTCCAGAGATGGATATAGTAGATTTTTAAAACAGAATAAATTAGGAACTGGCTCAGTTACTCCAAAAAATTAAAAGCACAAATGGCATCAACAATTGTTGAAGGTTCATATATTCCATCATCATCACACCTTAAACGAAAACTTGTTCAGGTTATAGAGTCCATTTCCCAAATTGAAAGTTACTTAAATCTACCACAACTGCAACAAATCGCATCATCGCCATCTCGGTCAATAAGTGAAGATCATACTAATAGCGTAGATTCCAACGGTGATGTCGTTGCTGCTTTGTAAACAAGACGCGGAAGGTATAAGCACAATAGGATATCTGTGGAAAAAAAAGGAGAAAGCGGCAGCATGTTATTTAAGCGAGAAAAGCAAACTGGTAACAGTGAAGTTAATAACGAGATCATTGCAATAACCGAGGAGATAGTCGAACCTGGATACATAGAGATGCTGGAAACTGATACTTTCCTACAAAACATAAATTAATTAAGGACATAAATTAAATTTGATAATAGTGCAATAAATAGTTTTCTATTTAATATTATATGTATGTATGCACTTAGGTGAATCTAGGTAATATTTGACTTTATAATATTAATAAAATAAAGTACAATGGTTGCCTCAAGCTGTATATACTTATCTCTGCGGGATTTAACCTTATATAATATTAATGAACAAAAAAGTAATAATAATCTCAAATTACGTATGTATTATTATTTACTATATCACAGTATTCCACTTAAGCAAATTATTAAAATGTAAAACTCGTGTATTAAAGTGATAAATATTAGATCTGAAGGATGATTTTCTTTAAGAATGTGTCATGTGATACTGTACAGCGCATGACATACAATAAGGCCTATTAAACTTAATTAGAAATTTTATAATAACATAGATAAAGAATTAGTTTTAGGTACATTTAAAACTGATGTCAAATATATTGGTAATTTCAATATATTACGGAAAATTACAAAAACAGTGATTCTTAGAATACATACATATATTCTATCTATGTGACAATTGATCCAAATAAAATATGATAAAGCAAACGATCAAATCTAAAATTTAATTAGATAAAATCCTATTCTTCATATATCTATTCGCCCTTAGGCATGGGTAATTTCTATATTTTATATTAAATGTAAGTATGCTGCCAAAAAGGTATAAGATAAAAATCCAAAAATAATCTTTTATTCTGGAATATAGAATTAAAAGGATTTTATTACTTTACCTGACATATTTTAGAACAGTATAGACCTCATAATTGTTCAATTTTACCTTAGAGATGTAATTCAAGTATAATATACAAAATCGAATGTGGACATGCTTTTCTTTGAGCGGAGGATTAGAAGTATCAGCCAATGCTATCAACATTATAGTAAGGCTATGGAATCTAATTGTCTGAAGTGGAATAAATCGAAAAAGGTTATTTTAAAATGTATGTTCCGATATTTCACATTGAAGTGTAGCTATATAAATAATTTTGTATGGAAAATTTAAATACATTCTAGTACGAATGGTACAATACTTGAAAATCGGAACTAAGTTAAAATTATATTCATAATTAAAATCTATAGAGAAAATGATGTTTCACGCATGCTACCAGAAAGGCATAATGTAAATCGAAAACTAAAATTTATAATTAAATTTTATAGAAAATACCTACACTGAGATACGAGCATTTAATAATCATACATCTAAAAAGGTTATCAAAATCTAAACTAAATTAAAAATGCTATTCACAGTTAAATCCTGTAATCAAAAAATTAAAACTCGAAAACTAAACAAAAAATCCGATTTGACATCGGAAATTACATAGAAATTGATGCCTCACGTGCGTTACCAGAAAGGCACGATACAAATCGAAAAACTGAAATTCATAATTAAATTCTATAGAAAACCATATACCTGCGCTAACATAAAGTTACTTAAGACACATCTAAAATCAATTTTTTCTGTAAGATCATTGTAAATTAGACTCATTTATGATTACAATGTTTTAAAATTATCCTAAAAGGTGCCTCAGGAAAATGCATTTATATATATTCTAGCCCGGGGGCAATGTGAATGTTGATATATTTGTCAACTTTGTACCTGACCTGAACAGGGTAAATCTAAAAAGTGAAGGGCACTTGTTTACTTTATCAGAAATAACTGATAAGGTCGGTATTTGTCGCAGGTCATGAGTTGCGCCATTAAAATACGAATATAGGGAGTGATCATAAATTAGCACTAATATAAAAGATGGCTGACAAAATAACTAGATTTCCTACAAATTCAAATATTCCCGCCATAAAGTTAAAGATGGCGACCGTTAAAATCCGATATTGTCGCCAAAATCAAGGATGACCGCCGAAAAATTCAAGATGGCGGACAAAAGTAATTATATTTCCCATGAAAAGTCCTAGATTTCCCACAAAAAGTCCCTAGATCCCCGACGAAATTCCGTCATTTTGATTCAATCCGCCATTTTAAATATACATTATTTTGTATATTGTATATTTATTTTGACGCGCCCTGTATATTTATTTTGAATCGCCCTGTATATATTTTTTACATCACCCTGTACATATGTGACGTGATGGGTTTTCCCTAGAAAAAAGTGGTGGGGGACGTTTCAGAATCCGCTCTCTCTATCTACCCACAGTGATCGATATTACCGATCTATGTGGCCAGAATGTTAATTTTTGGTCTTAAACATCTCCCTTATTTACATACAACAAAACTTGAAATAGCCCAAATTATCACAACTTGTCATCTAAAACTGATTTCTGAAAATAACGTAAAGAAGTGCAAACCATTTAAGATGGCATTTTTAGTACAGGCTTAGTACATGTTTAATTATCTAAATATAAGCGTACACGTTGATTCAATTTTTTGTCTGTGTTGTAAAAGCAATACAATCATCTACCAAGGCAGGTACTTCTAAAGGTTTTTGTTTTATATATGATCTGTAACTTTAAACTCAATTTGTTATTTAGAAATAAAGATCTTTATAAGTGATTGAACATTATTTAATTTAATTTAAGAAAAGTCATAAGTTTTGAAAAATTTTTGTCATTATACATAGTGTGCCAAAAATACGCAACACCGCTTTTGAAATTGTTTTCAAAAACGTATACCTTCGAAATATTAACAATTATAGTATCAAGTCCAGCCCTAGTGTGCGCGCCGTGTCGGATAGCAATATCGATGCCCTTGAAGTGTGTTACGCATCGGTATTTCTTGAATTATGGAACATATGTTTGTTTCTAAAAATATTTATTTCAGAAGATAAGGCTAAAAGGATTTAATGTTACTTTCTCGGACATATTTTAGAACGGTGTTGCTCAATCTCCGGTACACGGTTCTCAGTAAACTAAAAATTTAAAAATCGTTTCTGCAAAGCAAAATAAATAAACAATGTATTTTCCAGTGCTCTTTTGCTAACAATAGTAATTTACTGGTCCACGTAAAAAGAGTCGCTTAGTCTGTTTTAGAATATATCCATTTACGACGTTGCAAATTTTAAAAGATGATTATCTTAATTTCATATTTGATATTTAAGATAAAATAATTTTGAATCTTGTGTTTTTAACAAATCCAATGTGTTTAAAAATTAAATATCAAAGTGTAACAGCTGACTTAAAATTGTTTTGTTGTTTCTAAGAAAGTAAACGGGCCTAAATTATTTTTGCCAACTTATTACAAACAAATTAATAAACAAATATTGCGCGTTTTTATTATCATATTAAATTACAGTAGTAGTTATTACTATCGTTCCATTCATAATTTCTTTTATTTAGTAGACAGTATTGCATTTAGAGCAAATTATACCATTTAAATTTTCAAAATTTAAAAATCGTTTTTGAAAACCATGTATAATAAAATTGTGAACTACAGGCCATAAGGTACGAACAGTTTGGGACACCTTGTATTATATAATCCTTATATTTTCTTATAAGTTAATACATGCTCTTATTTGCACTTTTTAAAAATAATCTACATTTTCGGAACATATACGATCAATCAGACGAAGAGTGTTGTTTAAATTATTAGCAAAGAGTAATTTAAGAAATTTATGACTGTAGATACTAAACAGCGCCTATATGGTTATATTACAGACAAATTCTAAATTGAAAATCCATGAGAATGTCTATTAGAAATATATAAGCAAATAAGTACATTTTCTTTTCATTTAGTTAAAAAACGGACAACCTGTCAAAGAAAATCGCGAATTTCTTAATAAAACATTCCAAATTGCTTGAGAAGGTAATAAATTTCTCATCGCAAGTTTGAGAATCTACACCATTACATATACAAGGTTGTACAACAAAAATATTTATAGAAGTTAATGATAAAACTAAAAAAGAAAATACAAAATTTAGTTTCGTCAGAAAGTTTATCGAACTTGTCATATGCTGCAGTAAAAGGTTAATGTGCTGTTGGAAAACGCTATGTATTTAAAATGATATCTACTGCCGTTATATTTGGCCAAAACATATAAAACGTTTAAAACAATAATAAATTTACCATTTTAAGCGATTATTTGGCTATATGACAAATGAGCCGAATAATATAAATTGAAAACTGAAAGTAGGTTAGAAAAGCATAGTATGAAAGCTCAAAAATAAATTTTCGTCTATTTGAACTACTTTCAATTTACATTTTCAGTTTGTACATTAAGATCTATCCGTAACTGTTTCAAGTTTAATTAATTTACTGTTTACTGTTAGGCAATAGTGACGGTATTTTATAAACACACTTATATTGTTAATTCTTGTTGTAAATAGTATCATTGTTTAAAACTATTTTATTTATGGAATTTTCATGGTAAAACTCAAATCAATCACTGTGCGGCGTTTTACACTCACGACAGCAGTTTGTATGTATGTATATAATATAATGTAGGGCGTTGGTAGCTCAGAGGTAGAGCGTGCGTCATGTTAGTGAAAGGAGCGGGTTCAACCAGCGTGGCAGAATTTTTATATAATTTATGTGACAGTTAAAGTGTACAATAGACAATATGTTATCTATCTATGTCTACTAAGCACCTCTTATGTTATAAATAGAGATTTTAATTCAATTTACGGTAGATCAGAATATACTTGCAGTTTAGATTAGTCGTACTTGTAATTCATAAGTTATAGTTGTATTGTAAAGTCTAATAAATAAATTATATTTTTTAATAGTTTTATAAAGTTAAAACTTAACTGGCGCAGTCGGTAGAACACAAAAAAGGATCCAAATTGAAAGAATCTACGGCCTACTAAATACGAGTGAATTAATTATATTTTTAGAAACAAGAATTAAGAAGAACGGAATTGTTGGAAGTCCAGACTCTTGAACTTCACTATTTCTACAATAATAAGGAACCATTAAAATTAATTCAAAAAGGCAAAAAGAAATGATGGAAGTCCAAACCCTTGCACTCCACTGTTACTCGCTGTAAGTATATATTGTTAATTAGAGGTTCTAAATATATTGTTATAATTACTGCAACTATTCTAACTCAGTTTATATTTATTATAAACTTAAAAATAAATTTAGTATTAAAGTGAACGTTATATTTATATTTAGCGGTGGAACGAAGTACGAAAAGTTCCTGCGAAATATAGAATAGCTAGCTAAGGATTTAAAATAACCTTAGTAAAATAATAAATGCAAATAGTCGAATTAGTCGGTAAAATTAATAAATTACAAGTAGGCCAAATTACAAATATAAAAATGGCAACCCTAGTATTAAAGAAAGAGTATTTAGATATGATACCGATATTTACCAGAGAGAAAATTTCATTGACGCGTTTTATAGAAATATGCGAAAAGTTAGTACGAAAATTTTATGTAATCGCGGACCCAAATGATTTTCAAAACGAATATTTAGTGTCATCAATTTTGTCTAAGATTTAGGGACAAGGAGCTATAAATATCTCCAGTTGTTTCATGGACAACTGGAATACGTTGAAGAATGCGCTAATTGACGCATATTCTGATAAGCGAGATATGTTTGCGCTGAATATAGAAATAGTAGCCCTTAAAGAAGTATACAATATGAATCCGTATTTGATTTTGACAATCGTATAATGTACTTATTAAATCTGCAAATTTCTTATATATACACTAATGTTCAAATTAATGAAGCTAAAGCTTTAGTCAATTATTTCAAAAATTTAAGTTTAAGAGTATTATTAAGAGGATTAAAAAATCCTGTTGGTCAATATATGCGGGCTAAGAATCATGTAGATTTAAATCAAGCATTAAATATGCTTACAAATGATTTTTAATATGAAACAAATGAATTTAATAAAAATGATAAAACATTTACACCTCAGTATAAATATAATATTAATAAACCAGTAACGAATAAACCGCAATTTAAACATTTTAGCAAATCAAACGATAATAATCATACGTTTAAAAAACCAGTTATAAACAAAACTTGGCAACAAAATTATCAAACAAATAAATCGCAATTTCAAAATAGATCTCGTTTGTATCAAAATCGAGCAAATTATAATTATAATAAAAATCCCGTATATCAAAATAAAAATTATCAACAAAATTGGAATCCTAATTTAAATAGCGATCAAAGCTTTTATCAACCAACGCCAATGAGCATTTGTACTAATAATACGCAACAACCAGGATCGTA
Source organism: Phrixothrix hirtus (assembly GCA_024586415.1). Lineage (NCBI taxonomy): Eukaryota > Metazoa > Arthropoda > Insecta > Coleoptera > Phengodidae > Phrixothrix > Phrixothrix hirtus. Next base: position 11,026 of record JAHWXV010044786.1, read on the forward strand.
TCGTCAATTTACAAACTTCGCTATAAATAATAATCGAAACGGAAACTAATATAATTTAAACGAACAATTTAGTGATAATTCGCAATTAAATAAAGAAAACAACCCGTACCGAGAAACTATAAATTTTCTAGAAAACGCCTCGGCCGAAACAAATTTCCAAATATTCGATTAATGAATATTACAAACGGTTCAAATAGCCTACAATATATTATATTACCGGAACATAATTTTAAAGTTTTAATAGATACAGGAAGTACAAAATCTTTTGTAAATCCTAAAATAGTGTATAAGTATTTTAAAAAATGATCCATTCAGAATTTCTACGACGCACGGTGCGTCCACAGAAAAGTATAGTACCACGTTACCTGTCTCTAAAATATTTAAATTAAAAGGCGAGAATTTACGATTAAAACTCCACTTATTTAAATGTCATGAAAAATTCGATTTACTTTTAGGAATGGATAACCTAAAAGCATTACAAATAATGATTGATACAGGAAACGGATTTATAATTAGTCCTAGTGCTAAAATTAAATTATTTAATACACAGGATAACTCATACACAGCGCGATGTGAATTAAATATATTGACAGAACCTAAAACTGAAAAATAATTAAAATTCCTGTAAATGTTTCCAATGGAGACATAAGGATACGTTGGAGTAGGTCTGAAGACGTAATAATTCCAGAATGTATCTCTGCGAGAAACAATTATGCGCTCTGCTCAATTATAAATCCTGCTAATGAATTAAAATCTATTAAAATATTGAACCTGTTAAACGTCAAAGAAATAGACGAAAATAGTTTAACAAATAGTCCTAATATAAAATTCTTTAACAGTGAAAAATTAAAATTCGATATTTCAAAAATTAGAACTAATCACATGAATGAATACAGAAGAAAAAGCATCAATCGACAGACTTATAAATTCGTATTCTGATATATTTCACTTATACGATGAACCTTAAACGTTTACTAATGAAACAAAGCACTTCATCAGAACTAAAGATGAAATACCTATTTATACTAAATTTTATAGATACCCAGAAGTCCATAGACAAAAGGTAAATTCTCAAATATAGAAAATGTTAAACCAAAAAATAAATAGAAATTCAAATTCCCCTTGGTCGTCCCCTATTTGGATAGTACCTAAGAAGCTAGATGCTTCTGGAAAGAAAATATTACGGATAGTAATTGACTATAGGAAGTTAAATGAGAAAACTATAGATGATAAATACCCTTTGTCAAACATTAATGATTTAGTAGATAAATTAGGAAGTGTCAATATTTCTCGACTTTGGATCTAGCTTCAGGTTTTCATCAGCTCGAGATGAACGAAGAAGACATTCCTAAAACTGCATTTAATACAGAGAATGGTCATTACGAATTTTTGATAATGCCATTTGGGCTGAAGGATAGTCCTAGTATATTTGAACGAACAATAGATAACGTCCTACGAGGACTTAACAATGATAAGTGTTTAGTCTACCTTGACGACATAATCATCTTTAGTACATGCCCACAAGAACACATACAGAACTTGAGGTTAGTGTTTGATCGTTTGCGAAAAGCAAATTTAAAAATCCAGTTGGATAAATCTGAATTCCTAAAAAAGGAAGTATCTTATTTAGGGCACATAGTTACGCCACAA
>JAHWXV010044928.1:0-11662 GCA_024586415.1 Phrixothrix hirtus
GTAGTAACTGGAGACGGAGTTTCTTTAATAAATCAGGCATTTAAAAATAGAGTAGCTACATATCGTATTACGCCATTAGACGATAGAAAAGTTTACGTTAATGTAAAAGAATTTTTTGAGAATTTAAGAACACAAACTTCGAGTGGCATTAAACAAGAAGGCGATAAACATGGCAGAATAAAAATTAATATAGAGCTATTTGGAGTTTTCACATTACCATCAAAAGCTACAGAAGAGGTGAAATCGTTCAATACAAAATTCAAAATCTTCAGCAATTCAGTCGACCCTAACGTATTATATAACAGATTTTTAGACGAAATAGATAACAAAACTAGCGAGTTTCAAGAAAAGGATAGTTTCATGTGGAGCATTTTAGCTGCATTTAATGGGTAGATCTGTTGCGTGATTTAGCGTGTGGCGGCTGTTTTAGCTGGCCCGTTCATGCAATTGGTCTGTTACTTTAAATGTTTTATACATTATCCATATTTAATAGCATAGAAGCCTTTACCTTTTATTAATTTAATAATACTCGAAATATGTTTTCATACGTTTATTTTATTTAACTATCATACATGTCAAAACTTAAACCTTCCCACACGTGACCTATTGTTCGTTTATATTGAAAATAGCTAGTATGAAATTGTGTGTTCCTTTACGAAGGACCGGAAATGGCGTAGATACATCGTTAAGACGAGCTTGCAAACCTCACGGTTGTATCGATTTTTTCCTCAATTTTGTGTTAGATATTTTTCAAATTTTCCTCTAAAGGTTTCTGCAACATTAGGTATTTCCGGCATTATGAGGCATCCCACACGCGAACTATTGTGCCTCAGATGCCTGGAAAATAGCTAGCATGAAATTGTGTGCTCTTTACGAAGGACCGGAAATGGCGTAGATGCATCGTTAAGACGAGCTTACTAACCTCGCGGTTGTATCGAAGCGTCATTTTCCTAAATTTTATGTTAGATATTTTTCAAATTTCTCTCTAAATCTAGTACCATACTTAATTCCAAAATCCCCTAGAATCTGGTTTTATAACTAAATCTAGTGACTTTTTCCTCTGGAGTTGGTAACATACTTGCATGAAGCGAGATAGAGTCATATAAGTCAATGTGTTAGGGAGAGATACCGTTGCACTGCGGGTTGCATAACAGAGGTGTGGAGGTGTGGTACCAGAACCGGCCATCCCTCACTACTATTATTGTATGTCCTACACCCGTAATTAGGTAATTTATATTAACTAATGGAGGATCTATCGAATGTTGAAGTTGGTTACCACCTACGAGAAAGCTCTCTATTTCCAACCTTCTTCCTCGCGGCTTTAGAACAACATATCTCGCTTATCTTTGTTCAAAAAGCGAGTGAAGATAACATTTTCTTTTATGTCTTAGTTAGTGTTCTATCTAGTTTGATATTTGTTCTTTATACCATTTATATCATATTTGAGGGTCTTCTCAAAACTAAGGTAAGTAGTACAAAAGAAGGTACTTTATTCAAGTTTTTTACATTTATTTTTCGACATAGTCCCTTTTTAACTCGATGCGCTTCTTCCAACGATGTTCAATTCGTTTAATGTTTTCAATATAATAGGACGAATCAAACGCCTCAAATTAATTATTTGTTTCTACAATCAGTTCCTCTATAGTCGAAAATCCTTTTACACCTAGCCATTTTTCCAAATTTGGAAACAAGAAAACCTCAGATGTAAGGTGCATAACGAGGTATTTGGAATAGGAATTCAACTAATTCTGCTGTGGCAATGTTCGATGAATGAGTCGGTACATTGTCATAATGAAACAACACCTCCTTTTTTGCCAAATACGAACGTTTTCCTTTGATTTTTCTATCATTTGGTCCAATAATGACGCGTAATACTCTCCTGTGATTGTTTTGTCCCTTTGCAGATAATCTGTTAAAATAACACCACGAGCATCCCTAAATACGGTGACCATAACCTTGTTAGGTGATGGAACCACTTTTACTTTCTTCGGTGCACTGCAACCGACTTCTACCCATTGTTTGGATTGAATTTTTGTTTCGGGGTATACTGCACAGTACTCAGAAGTTGTTGCTCGAATTCATTTCTGGTCCACAGTTATTAGATGCGGCACACATCTTACTGAGAGCTTTCTCATACCCAAGGGTATGTCCAACACGTTCTTTAGATATATCTATAGGGTCTGCTATCACAGGCACCTTTAATTGACGATCATTTAAAACAAGATCATGAATTGCGTTGATCATTTCATCAGTGGTAGCCTCTTTTGGGCGTTCTGATCTTGTTTCATCTTCGGTGCTCGTATGGCCATGTTTAAATTCATTCACTCAAAAACAAACTATCTTAAGTGATGGCGCAGATTCGTGGTGAACATTATCTAACTTTTCTTTAATTTCTTTTGGTTTTTCCTGGCGATATGGAAGTGTTTAATCACCGCACCAGTTTCTTTTTATCCATATCTACAAAAGAATGTAACACGTTTACTTTAAACAACTATCTTACAACATATGATAGATTTGATAAGTGACACGCTTGTATAGATTATGGCGCCATCTCTATGTTATTAATTTATATTTGTAAATTTGAAACCGTGAAGGATTTTAGTATTTTTAAATATTTAGCAATTTGTTTATCCATTTGATACGTTAAAAATGAACAACTAAATCAACTTCAAGACGATTTAATTGTTACAAATGCAGCTGTCTATTTTAGTGGTAAATCAAAATAGTTAAAAGTGATGGAGATAGTATTTATCGGTTAGAAAAAGCTGCTTATTGTTCTGATAAAGAAATTATTTTAAATGATGCAGCACATATTAATAATGCAGATTATGATACAATACGTCCATAACGGTTTTTGATGGAAAACGTTAAACAAATACTATATATTTGTAATAAATTATAAGAACATAAAGGATATGATGCTTTTTGCCATCAACAAGTAATCATACGATGTTGAAAAACATAATATTTGGGGAAAATATTATAATTTGATAAAACTGTAATAGGTGTTCTTTAAACTAACACATTAGAACAATATTTAACTTTACAATTCACAGAATCTCCTCCAAATAACGTTTTTAACATATCAAATGACGATGGTTCACAATTTGGTTCATTCCGTAAGTTCTAATCAATATGCAATGAATAATATAGTACAGACTGTATTCATAATAATTCTAAAGCATTTTAGTATGTTAATTAACCTTAATTTATCTAAAAAGAATTGCAAAACAAACATTATTGTAGATAATTATTTACAAAAGGTATCATTTAGATATACATTTGTATAATAAAGTAATTCTATTATTTTCTTTGTTTTCTACTATTCTGTAATAAGATTGTTAGAAACAAACTTCAAAAGTAATTTCAAATTTGCTACATAGAAATATATCTCATTGCAGTACTCACAAAGGGAATTGCATACTATTTATTATTTATTTATTAATACTGTTCCCGGTGTCTTCTCTGTGCTGCAGACGCAGTTGCCGTAAATAATCAATATTCTGTACCTATAAATTTGCCTCATAGTATAGTATTTTGTTTTAATCAAAATATCTCATCGTACGTTGATGATTTTATTTAAGGAAAGCTTTAAAAACTGAGTATTGCTGTTCAATGGTGGTTATAAATGATGTAACTAGAAGTAATTTATTTATACATATCAAAGATGATGGAGTAAAACTTGTTTATCCATCAGAGCTTAAATTACCTGTTTTGTATGATAAACTCCATGTTGAATTTAAATTACACCTTTCCCGATTTTTTTTAGTTTTAGTTATTAGCTCTGTTTATAGATGGGGTTATGTATTTTTCTTTCCTAAATTTAATATTTACTGTCGCTTCTCGTTTACTGCTCTACACAAAGTTTCGCTTTTTCCCAACCACTGAATTATAGTAAACAATAAAAATCAGTGGTCCCACTTTTTGAGCGAATGAAACTTATGCTTATATTGTGCGTTACAAACCTACTGACACCGCAACTTGAGATTGTGGATCTATGTATTGTGGGAAACAATTGGAAATTGAAGGTTTGATGTAGTTATCAAATATTTGAAATAAATTTTTAAAATTATATAGTGTTTTAAAATATCTAAAACTTAAATATTAAGTTCATAGAATTTTCAAAACGATGCCCTTCAAATGTATTCCCTATTTACTGATTTTTGTTATATTATTAACATTAAAGGCGATTAAAGCACAGCCTGATAACGAAAAATTACTAAATGAGTGGAAGGAAGTATTTGTAAAAGTGATCAAAAATGAAACATTATTAAATGAGTGGACAGGGTACGCAAAAGCGATCATTACAAATGAAACACTTAAAGATGAGCTTAGGAAATCAGTGCTTAAAAGCGAATCATTCTTCCACGAATGGAAGGAAGGTATAAAAATCGAAGATAAACCAAGGTACGTTTTTATGTATATTTCAATCATTAAATTATACCTTCCCAATTGTAGTATATTTTGGGCTAAACAAACTCCACGGCTTAATTCCTACATAGATCATTTGCTTCCTTATATAAATCAACTGGTATATTTGCTGAACTACGATCCACTTCAATTATCTGATTTTAGCGAACATTATGTAAATATTCAATCAATTTTTATATCATTTAATGTAAGATATTTTAGGCTATCGGCGAATTATCATTAAAACATGGAACCATGAATGGCACTTCTGAATTTGTAAGGACAGGGAATATAATTATTAAGCAAAATTATCCATACCTCAAAGTACGTTTTCCCATGGGATACCCTCTATTACATGTAAGTTTCTTTTTTTGTAAAATACTGGGTAATACAACACCACATAGAATAGTACAAAACCGCAAGGTCTTTTAATATGAAATGAGTACGTACTAAGCAGCTTGCTTCTTGGGTATGAAATTTCTCCACCTGTCAATTTGAATGGCATTAATAGCTTTTTCCTAAAGTTAGCATTTTTGCTTCGAGCGATACATCAAACGCGTATATAATTAATTGCCTTTAAACCACTTGCTGGCTTATACACATGTATCATAATATATTATTATTTGACATTGTCATAATGACAACTTAATAAACGCTACACTTATAAATCATTATAGAACCATGTAGCATAATGATTCATCGGCCGATTCTTATAAAATCCATATATCTCCAATATAAAACGTTTAATCCGTGCTTATTTCTACTATTAGCCGACAATGTCATTATAACAATGTTTTCGTTCCAAAATTATTTTATATATTAGTATTTTATATTGTAATGCTCTGACGAGAAGGAAAACTGATCCTCGAAACGTACGCCAAATATATGAAAAATATAATAAATTCCTGTTCTAATTTTAATAGAAACAATTTCTACTGATTATTTTTAGTAGTAAAAATTTAAAATTTACACTTATAAATTGCTTCATGTTATATTACACACATTTTATATTTAATTACCTTAGTTTTATATTGTTAATTTATTAAACTAATTGTTTATATGTTTTAATTCCATTCGTTTTCGAGAAAAAAAAATAGAAACCGTTTCAGCCTCCGTGGGTTTTTGGGTATAGCTTTGTGCATCTGAATTGTTTGTGCCATTTGATACTACACTTGGATTTTGTCGTGGCGCGATTGCTACGCAGTTTAATTCGCATCCTTTAGGCACAGAAGAAAGCAGCAAACCACTTACACCACCAACGTCGCTATAATGGCATCACTTTAGGTTTTTCTGAAGCTAACAATAAATATGATAACTAACAACTTTTACTTGAAACTCCCCTTTATATCTCACCGTAAACGGATTGTTAAAAGCAAGGTTTGTTTGTTTGTTTGTTTTTATGGCCGAGGGTTCGGGATGCGGAATTTCCCTTAACCTTCTTGGACTAGAACTGGCATGTGATCATTTCGCCATGCCTACTAGAATTTTTTTCGAATCTGGAGGAGTTTCACCGCCAGTAGGGATTTTCAGCGTGCCAAACATCACATTCATACGGGACCTACGATTTTACTTCCTTATCTGAGAAGGCATGTTTTTTAAATTTTTCTCCGCTGAAAAATTTACCAACTTCGATCGCATTTGAACCCACGTCCCTTGGGTGTACAGGCAAACATGCTAACCACTACATCAGTCTGAGCCTGCTAAATTCAAGGTAATCTTACTTCAATGCATGCAGTATAGCTAAAAGGAGCAAAATAAATAGCTAGCAGCATATATTAAGCAATATGCAAGGTTATTCACATTACTCAACTGAGACGAGATATTGGACGCATATTTTAAAATTAATATCATAACGTGCAGGATGTCCCAAGAACGCAAAACTTGTCAAAGCTGGATTTTTAAATAGAACGTCTTGTATGTCCTTTCCTTGTCACGACATAAAAGTGTATTGTTAAGGTTTACCTCACTTAAACCTTATAGTTTTTAGAATATTTAAATCTGAAAATGTAGTAACAATGTAAGTGTTTAAACCCTCAACAAGTATCTTCCTTTTCTTTAGGCATAATCATACTGGAGTGTACTAATTTGTAAGGTTTTGTGTCGTACTTGTGAAAAATTTACTAACGTAACAGGGTGTCCAAAAATTAAGATTAAATAAATATAAGCTTTTATTTTGATCCTAATTAAATTTAAATTATTGCACCAAGATTGTGTCGTTATCGCTGCTAAGAAATCTTCATTTTGGGATGCTTGAATATCAGTGGTTACCAACTTTTTCTTTTAAACTTTAGCACTGTTTATTGCAATAACTATACTCCTAGGAACAAAACGCTTCAGGACTTTACAACTACCTATGGTATTGAAATCACCACCAGAATCTATTCGTGACTCTTACATAACACCCTGTATATAATAAATACTTGGAAGAAATAAGACCCAATATAAACTGTAGAAGGTGACACCAGTTAATCTTGACCAGCTGTTCCCGCTTACCTACTAAGCATCCTAGGAAAGGTCGCTAAATTTTTTTCGTTCGAAAGTGTAAGGCATATTTAGTAGTAAATTCTTATATACAAATTAAAGTTTTGTTATCACTATTTACGCTTTATTAAACATTTATTTTAGTCTCATGTGTTTGTTTCATCATCAGCTATTGTTAGTACAGTGTTCACAATTTTGTTATCTTAACCGACTAAGCTTTACTTCATACAAGTTTTTCTATGCTAAATGATGCTAAATTATACACAGAAATATAAATGTGTCTTATAATATTAATTTATATGAACAATACTGACGTTTTTCCTTGAATTTCATAACAAAATAACATCTAAACTGCGAAGGACATGTATTGAATCACTTATATGCGTATTTAGTGTCATCATTTTAACGAATTATCAAATTTTTGAAATATAATAGAAAGGGATGGATAATTTTTACTTCAAAGCAAAGTTCTCAATGCTCTAATTTAACTATACAAGTTTCAGAGAAATAACTAAATCTAAAATGTAGGTTTTTTTAACTTAAAACTTTCGTAATAAAATCTAAAAAGAAAAGAACACCAGGTAATGCTAAAATAGGAAAGAATATAAAGATTATATGGCAATGGTTGAATATCATTAAAACCTTAGCACGAACTTTAGGTTAATCACTGACCTACAAGAAAATATAAATAAAGAAGTCAGATATTACGTAACTAATTAAATAACGTAAGTTCTATTGTTGTCATAAATAAACGATTTGTTTAGTTAGCTGTAAAAAAATGAGAAAAGAAACTCCGATAAACAGATAGTCATTTACTGAAGGTAATAAATAGTTTTAACAACACAGATATCATCGCAGTGACGCTGCCATAGCATGATTCATTTTAAAACTTATTTTAAAGTTATAGGAATTTATTATTAAATAATCCAATAATGCACCGTGAAGCCAAAAAATAATAATGGTCAAATGAGACAATTTTTAAACGGATCATAGCAATTTTAACGGTAACGAGATAAGGTATATATATATATATACATACTTGCATATAGCAATATTGTTGGTAGAGTAAAAAAAATGTATTAAAATTAAAATAAAGCAAAACTTCTACCTACAGCATTCCGCGACAACCTTCAATTTAAAATTGTTGTTATTTTTATTGAAAGCAAAAATGAATATCCAGTTCTATTTGTAGTGTTTTAAAATAAAAATTTAATAAATTAAAATGGAAGTCAAATTGTAATAATTATAAATACGATAGTTAAAGCAGCATATCTTGTGAAATTTAATGAAAGTTATTGCAAACTTAAATTGATTCTAAATTTTTGAAATTGAGTTGTAGTAAATTCTTTGGAAAATAACACGCACTTGTGGCCAATGGTGCATTCTGTAAAACTTTTTTAAAAAACATATTCCTGTTGATTTAAAATTGTGATTAGATGAGACCTTAATTATTTAGGAACGAAGAATTTATAATGATGATGCAAATACCAATTAATTTTTGAATCTACTTAAATAATTCCATTTGAATCAAACAGTATGTGCTTGTCAAGAATCGTCAATCGATATGTATTGAACTAATTGCATCATAGAACAGCTTCATACAAAATAAGTACTTAAAAGACCACTTAAGGTTTTTTAATTAACGATAACGTTTCAAATATACTTTACAACGTCTGAATCTCAAGAGTATTAGCAAAACAATCCCGAAATCATATTCAACTCAGCTTATCGGGACTAATTTTTGAACATAGCCGCGATATCGAAGCGGAAAGTGGAAAAACGGAAATTCCTTTTAATACAATTAATATTATTAAAGGCAGAAAGTTAATAAATGTAATATAATTAGTATAATATAATATAATCGTTGCAATCATTAACAGCGCTTAGTTCAACTTGGAATCAACAACAAGTGTTAAGGAAATTCTTAAATATTTAACTTTTTAGACTTTATAATTGATTAATATGGTAAGTATTACGGAAACTTTTAAGCAAAAATATATTATTAGTAATAAATAAAGAGCTAGCAAGTTGTGTTACATTTAAGCTGCAAAGTTGAAAATTAAGGAAAGATGACTAAAAATTAATCAAAGCACAGAAACCTCTTTGAGTGCCAAAACGCTAATATATGCGTTATAGCGCTATGCAAGCTCATAAAACAGTTATACGAAATCACAAAATAGTACGTTTGTACTTCATAGTATCGTATGGAGACTACCCAATATTAAAATAAGGAGTAAGCTGCTTAAATGTACTTACACGTTTTAATAGGGGAATTATTAGATAATTTAGATTGTTTCACATATACCTCACACAACAAAAATTTACCCTAACACTGACTCATTGATACTATTAAAGATAGATTTAGCAAGTTTATTTTGATATGATTATATTGTCTAAATTTAGTTTATGTATATGTTGGAAGGAAGACTGCTTAAATTTAAAAGAAATGGTGTACTAACCGGTGAAATTAATGAGTGTCGATTTAGTGTTGACTGTATAATTAATTTAGAGACCCTTACCATAGAAAAAGATGGATTTAAAATTAAAACTATTGGGTAAGTGACAAGATAAAGAACAATAACTTTGACCTACCCTGTTTTTACAGACACATAAACTTCAAGTTAAATAATCATTCCCTAGGTAATATAGTAGGAATATTATTGAAATATATACATAAAACTCTACAAATTATACTTACCAGAGTCCTACAAAAAAATGTCAACTTCGTGGTGAATTTTATCATTGACACAGGTATTTATTATTTATAATTCCGTTATATTGTGGCAATGGTTAAATGTAATATGAAATAGCAAGAAATTACGAATAACCACTATCATCTCAAAAGAAATTAAAATAAAAGAAAATATGAAAATTATTTATCATGCTTAATCGTAGTGAGTTAGAGGAAGTATTATGATGTACTACTTGTGTTTAATTAGCTGTAATTAAGCACAGGGAGGAAATGCTGAAAATCAGATAAATTTGTGTACAGAAATTTAACAAAAAATAACAAGCAATGTGCAATAATAAATATAACATGTTCTTGGTAATTATGCCAAAAAGGTGACGTCACTGTAGTCGTACTACAGTAGAATAATTCAATATAAAGATAATAAAATATATATTGTTAAATAATTTAATGAGTCCAAGGTGAAGCCTAAAAATAGAATTAAGCAGCATTTTGCACATCCAGTAGTTTAGATGGGCAACCGTTGCAATTATCGTTTCCAAAATAAACGTAAATAATATTTTAATTATTTGTAGACAGTATTTGGATATCTATAATACTTAAGAAAACGTTATGTTGTTTCACACCGATTTTTTAAAAATTGCATTAGAGACTGCTAAAAATTGTTGATACTTAATAATCGTATGTTGGGTTGCATATTGTGCACCAAAACACCACTAATATATCTGATATAACAGTAACCTTTAGGAATTTACCTTTATAAGTACCTGTTACTTTAAAATAATTTATTCAATACAATTATATATTAAAAGTCAATTTAAGATTTTAAATTCTTTCAGTTGGATTGGCTGCAGAGCAAAGAGAATTTATTTATTATCCGTTAAGAGCCTTTTATTATTCTAAGGAACCAAAAACAATAAAAGCTGTTATGGGAAAAATTGAAAGGTAGGTAGAATTAATAAACCTTAATTAACCTTACAAATATATGTACTGTGACCTTAAAAGTGCATTACCACCTTAATATATAAACAGTCATACGATTTAAAATAGCAGAGGCACCTATAGGTTTTAAATAGGAGTAACCATTATATAAATATCTGAAAAGTCGAAGTTTACTGTCATAAACAGCCCGAATTTTAAAATTATCATCAAAATATAAATAAATAAACAGTTACCGGACTATTCACCACAAAGTTTGTATAGTTTATAAAGTAGATAAACATATAAAGGTGTGTACTTGCAATCAACGTGTCAGTCACCTGTATAACAATGGTTGCTGAACACGAATTTATCATGGCACATCGGAACTTTGGTCTATTTCACTAATTTCGAAGTACTTGTTTGTGACGCGGACGTAACCTTTGCACCTGCTTACATTTTAATAATTCCCAAGATATCTTGTTTTATTGTAGGAAACTGTTTATTTTAGGTTTAGAATACTGTTATATATCATTTAAGCCACACAATTTTTAGAAAAATAAAATAAGTATAACTTTATTTAATATTTCTAATGTTAAACCTTACGTGATTTGGATTATTTCATTAGGAGTTCAACAGTGTCTTTAACTTTCTTAAAATGATCTCCCATAAAGAAGTGGTAATTGCAAATTCATTTCAGACCGACATATCACTGAATTCCATTTGCCGCATTTCTAAAGACACAAAATGCGACACTGACACAGAGGACATTGAAAAATGTTAAAATAGTGAAATCACCAAAATATCCTTTAGCAAATATAGATGACGCCGGTAAATACATAATAATAAATATTATTTGTAATTTTCATAAAACTGAAAAGTTACTAAAGAATTTTCAGCAACAGTAAAAACTGACAAATGTTATGGGTGAGAAAAGATTGTTAGCAGCAATTATTAGAGATATAGATTTTAATGGCGAAAAGTTGAAAACAATCGCAATCTATTACAATAAACACCAAATTTTAAAGTTCTTAGTTCATCTTTTTTAAGGAAAATGAAAATTTGTTGTGAACAAAGTGCCTAATTATTTATATAGGCGAAACCTACATACACACTAATCCATTACAATATGTTAGTCAGATTATAACGTTTCAAAGTGTATTC
>JAHWXV010044981.1:0-31812 GCA_024586415.1 Phrixothrix hirtus
TTATTTATATCTATGAATTTTTATATACATTTATTTTATTAAATTCGTAGATATGTTGATGATCATTAATTGTATTAAATTGATGACATCAACAATACCAATTTAGATAATTATTAATTAATTAAATTAATTTATTCCCAGCTATCCAGTATTATAATTATTATGTAATGTAATGTAATTTTCAGTTGAAATTTATGTTTAAATCAAAAGTAGTGTACATATCATTCAAATATTTCATATTACTACATTTATTACATTTGTTGGAACTGTTTCGCTATTATTAATTTGCATAAATTGTCTGACTTACACGAAGAAGTCTAAAAAGTGGTTTCAAATATGAAAGCTGAAAATTCAGGATAATACAGTTGATTTCATTTTAGTATGAGCCAACTGTAATTTTGTATTTTAGTTAAAGGTCTAGGTGCATAAATTTTGAATCATTTATTAAAGTAACAATGTATTTTAAAAGTTTACGTACATATAAACCACTTGCCACAAACAGTGTTTAAATTTGAAATATTTTTGAGTTCAGGTTTAATTCAAACATAAATTTACAATAGTATCCCAGATTAAATTGAACTCAATTGTATGTGAAAATTTTGTACTCTGGCTGTGGTGAAAATTGTTTTAACTTAACGCTTAAACAAATTAAGCTAAAATAATATAAAGGGTGATTTTAAAACCCACCAACAAACTTAGATCATATATGCGGGGATAGTTCTAAATCAAGATAACACAATTCTTTTTCAAAAATTCTGAGTCGTTTCCATAAAAATCGTTTTTAAAATAAAGCTGCCGAATTGTTTGAAAGCCATTGTAATAGCGGACAACTGATGACATATCGTTGTAAGTGCATAAATTATAAACACATGAAACAGTGATTACGTCATTCTGAAACAAACTGTAAATAAATCGAGGATATTAATTTGATTTATAGGTTCGCTTTCATTTTTAAATGTATGTAATGTTAAATTATCTGAATTTCTGTATTTTATCACACGCCTTTGTACAATAGTGTGCATGTTTTGTTATCGAAGTGTTATAATTTTTAGTTCTGTGTTTATTAGATAATGTTCAAATGACAATGTTTTATATTAGAACGAAGCATTGCATTAGTCGACCGCTTCCATATTATTAGACAACGTTTAAGCAAATTGTGTAAAGATTTTGTAAATTTTTTGTATTCATATATATGAGTTTCTGTTCATGTTCTCATAATTGGTTAATTCATATGTAGAAAAAATAAATAAAAATGATTCACAAAATCTTCCTAATTTATTGTAAATAGTAAACATGTTATAGGTTAAAATTGTTTACTATTTTCAATAAATTGGGAAGATTTTGTGAAACAATATTATTTATTTCTTTACATCATGTATTGATCTTATCTCAAATTGTAAGTTGAGAAAAGTTAAGGAAAATATTTTGTAATTCTAAAATGTAATAGATGAAATAAATGCAGTTCAACTACCTTGATTTTGTGTTTATAAGAGCTACATTCAGTGTAATTTAAAGTCGTACATGTAATAATAAGTATCAGTGAGAAATTCTTTACAACTTTTTGCGACTTTTAAAAATTAAAATGCTGCATATCAAAATGATGGTACTTATAAAAATTTGGATATGGCCTTTAGTAGTTAAATGTGTTTAAATAAATATGAAATATTCAATCCCTGCAGTCATAAAATAACCGAACGAGTAAAATTGTAGGTCACTGTGTATTAAGTTACGTTATTTTTACACAAATAAACAAATACAGCTGCAGTAATTTGATATCATTGAACATATTATGCGATACGTAGTAGAAATTGAATTGTGTCTATACATAATTCAATTTTAAATACATTTTTCGGCAGTTCTTAAACTGTGGAATGTATTCTATTTTATGGAATTTCCTTACTAATGAACGTGATTAGGCCTTTACAGTACCATGTTACATGTTAAAGTTTATCGGTGGATTTTAGCTCTTATAAATGCACCATTTTTAATAAAGTGAGATTAAAATAAATATAAAATCTTGCTATTCTTACCTGAAAAAGGGAAAGCCTGTTCGGTTACCTTAAACAACGGCAATTTTGTTACATTGATGTGGTAGAATCTGAATGGCGCAATAACAAAGATTAAGATTAAAACCAAGTATTTTTCCTCTCCAATAAAAATTGACCTCAAAGTTATCTGGTAGTTATATAACAATAACTTGCAGTGGTTAGTACTTTGAGTTATCTGTAGCTCAAGGTTAAAAGTTGAAAGCTTTGCACAACACCTACTTAAGCCATAGTTACGAAATTTCTTTAAAAGCAGCATTGGCGTTATTAAATGTTAGAAATTTTTGTATTTCGCTTTAGAATAGGCAATTGAATTTAAGGATTTCTCCGGCCGACAGCAGCTTTTGACAGTGAGTTTTGAGGTCGAGTGTAATAGCATTAAAGTTTTGAAAGTCTCCTGCTGAGCTCAATAAAAAGAAACTGGTGGTTCTATGTGGCGGAGAAATTTTGGGAAAACATTGAAAATGTCAGCAACGTCAGCAAATGTTTATCGTACCAAGGACGCATTGAAACGTTTTTATAATATTATAAGACATTTGTATTTAATTTACTAAGCATTGATAAGTATAATATTTTTTGAGGGGTCAATTTTTTTCAGGATGCCTTTAGTTTTATTTTGTTTTTTAATAAAAATTATTAATTCATCACAATTTACATATGTTTTGGTTTTATTTTAGAAAATCTTGTTTCTAAACAATCTAGTGAATGATTAGAAGACATTTATTAACAATCAACAGGAATATTTTGTTTATAAAATATACAAAATATATATCAGGCATTTTGCTATAGGTTCGTTAATCCAATCAAGAGACATCTGCATTCCGCATCTATTTCTTAACTGTATGATTACGTCTATTCGTATTTATTTGATATTTCAAATTGTTTTGTTGAAATTTATTACATAAGATATTTTAATGTTTAGTTTACATGTGATGTAAAGTAGTTAATATAATTGTATACTCAAAATCAAGCTGAAAAAATAGTATAGGTAACATACGGTAATACTTTTTAATGGACGCTTTAAAGAACTGCTGCTATATGTACTGTGATGTTCTGTTTTTGATTATGAACATTTTTCTACATTTTCCTTGGGCTCCTCCAGATATGTGAATAAATCGCAGTTATGCCCCAATAAATGTTGAGAAAAACAATGCTGAACTTTGAGAAGAGGCTCCACATGTGCGTCTAGCAACATGGAAGTCATCTTCCGGACGTAATCTTTCATAACTAAATAATCTTGTATAGCAATAAAAAATAGATATAACACAGGTTATTTTTGTGAAAGTAAATTTCTTTACATTAAGAATTAAGCAGGTTGTACTTTTTTGAAATCTATGTGTTCTTTTTGCGTCACCCTATACTTATCTGAGGGTTAACACGGCAACATATTTTTGATCAGACTATGTTAATGAAGGCATTTTTGTATACATATTGCCATAACTTTATCATGGAGACTTTTAGAATTACGGATATAAAAAAATTCTTCTTAACAGTTGACTAATGGCGGCTCTTATAATATCAGTTTAAATTTCAGTTTTCTTGAACCTCAAGGTATTTCTGTCGAAATGATTGCACTAACAGCTACGTTAGCAATAGGGCGCGTTTCAAAATTCAACATAAGATGCAACCACTCAACAGTTACGTCATCTGTATGATTGTGGTGTACATCAGAAATTTAGGAACGATTTTGATGAATGTGTTGTGGTATTCATGCGCATTGCTAGTAATTCATAACTAAAAAATTTTAAAAGTCAAGCTATTTTATTGAACTAATAAGAAATCACAAAATATCCATATTTTAAGCACTTATGTTCACTAATTTAATTTTATATAGGTACCTTTAAGTTCTTAATTTAGGCATAAACAACTTTACGCGGGAACAGCTGTTTTCTCCCACCATTAATTCATCAGAAAAACCAAGTTAAAAGTCTGATGGAACTGATGCTGCATCAAGTTATTATAGCATTAATTTTAGAACGGTATGTTGATACACACCATTGCAACATGTTGAATTTAGAAACAAAATGATGAAATTGTGATGTCAACGTTGGCGCAACTGTTGAATTCCGAAACGCGCCCATAAGTAAACATCAGCTTTAGGAAACTGAAGTTTAAACTAATGTTGTATAATCGGCCCAACATCGTAGAGATAATATGTGTAACAGAAATTTTCTTGACGATATTGACAGTTTAATGGTAATTAAGTGTATTGGAAGTAATTAGACAAAGAGGACCACAGAGGGAGAGAGCAGACAAAAAACTTACAAGAAAATATATATATATATATATATATGGGAACACCTGTCCATGAAGTATAAATGACAAAGAACGTCACATTTCTAAAAAACAGGCTGTATCTAGGGACTCACATGGCGATCGTAAAATTTGAGTTAAGTTAATTACACTTATTTCATAAATTATTCAGTTTGTCTGTTTACCATTTATAGATTGAGTTGCAAGGTTTAATTTCAATTCAGAAAATAACATCGAACATAATCTTAAATTAAAATTTTATAAAGTAATATTAAAGTGACGTTTATGTGATATATGCAATTTCCTCAGAGATACAATATTGCAAAATGTAGATAATTTAGATAATTTTATTTTTAAAACACGTCTTTTGCATTTCGTGAGCAGATTATACTTATACGAATAGAGCCATATAGTGTTTAGACAAACTATTTTTCAATATGGAAGCAGTTTTTTTTTAAATATTGTTGACCTTTCATCACTAATAAGCACCAAATGCATCTAATAACATGTTTTAAATTTGGTTCGCATAAATTTAACAATGATTTCTCTTGTGAAAGGACATTTTTTAACATATAGAATTATATCTGATTCCGTGAAGTTATTCGAAGCGAATGTTCATTCACCAATTCTACAAAGCATAATTAACTATAACAATCTCGTTAAATAGTTGAATTCGTGGTTAAGGCCCATGATGAGTCCAAATTAATAAACCTATGCAGTGACAGAGTTTAACAACGAATTCAACTATTTAGTGACATTGTTATACTTAATTGTGCTTTAGACGAGGCCTATCTCAGAGAAAACGGAACCTTTAAAAATAAACAAAAGCTTATTATTTTGGCAAAATTCATTTATTTTATTCAAAGTAGTCTCCTTTGGTTTCAATACAACGTTTTTCATGGTCAATTAACATGTCGAATGAATGTTCAATATCTTCTTTCAAGATGTCCTTCAAGATCGCTGTCGACACCTTCTGAATGACTTCAATATCGGCATAACGATGTCCTTTCATCGAAAAATGTAGTTTAAAGGATAGATAGAAGTCGAAGAAGGCCAAATCAAGTGAATATGGTGAATAGTTGATGATCGAGAAACCACTTTTAGTTAGAAAGTCAGTGACAAATGTCGAGTGATGAGATGGTGTATTATCATGTAACAAACTCCAGCTTCCATTTTCACGATATTGAGGACGCACACGACAAATACGCGGCAAAAGACGCTTCATAACACCAAGATTATATACAGCATTGACTAGTTAGCCAGTTGGTACAAACTTTTTGTACACTATGCCTTCCGAATAATAAAAACAAGTCAACCTTGTCTTGACTTTTGACTTCTCTAAACGGTTTTTTGTTTGTCTTCATTCAGAGCTTTGACGCTTGGTTTCCGGATCATGTTGAGAACACCATGTCTCATCGCTAGTTACAATAGAATACTTGAAGTTTTCGTCCTTCTTGACTTTTTACAATGTTGAATTCTGAGCAATTTTTAATTATTAGTTATCTTGTGTGGTGCAAACCGTGTACAAATCTTTCTCAACTCCGAATGCTGTTTCAAAATGCAATGAATTGAATCTTTGGAAATATTTAATTCCATATCCACCTATCGCACGCAATGAAGATTTCGGCCCATTTGTGATAAATTCACGTACAAGTTCGTTGTTACTTTCAGTTACCACAGATTTTCTTGCACCAGGATGTTTGCCGTCATTCATGACTGTCCTTAAATCGCCTATACGACTCATGCACTCTCGTACGTGATAAACAATCCTCACCAAATACTTGTTTCGTCAAATTAAACGTTTCAGTAAATGATTTACCGAGTTTAAAACAAAACTTGATATTTGCTCTTTTTCAAAATTCATTTTTCGACCGATATTAAAACACCTTGTTACTTTATGCACAATTTCTTCGCTTCTAATGATACAAATGTCATAAACTTTTAACATAGCTTTGTTGAAAGATCTGCCTTACCAACGCACATCTTTGTTAATAAATGGCGCCTCTAAGAATTATTATTTTAAAACTGTTCCATTTTCTCTGAGACAGGACTCGTACAACTGCGCCTTCTTATAATGAAATTGAATTAAACCGAAACAAGTTTTAAAAAGCAAAGTTTTGGTTAGGAAAATAGGATACCCATCCTAAATGTGAAACAACATTAATATCTACAAAGGTTGAAATTTTGATCTCTAATCCGGCTTATTCGGACGTTCAGAAAAGCCAAGAGCAAACCGAGGTTTAAACTTCTAAAATGATGAGCATTTTATTTGAGTTCAATTGTACAAACGAATTGAAAGGAGAAAACTCTTCTCGAATGTCATATCTTAAGCGTTACTATGTTACTTTATGTTTATTACCTTCAGACAAAAGTTCAGTTAGTAATAGATTATTTTATCGCGCAGGGGTCTGATTGAAAACGTTGATCTAGGAAGTGAAAGTATGGTTAATTTGTAATTTCAACGGCGCTCATACTGATTTTTCATTTTACAAGACAAAACTCATTCCATCGACATATTCCACGCATAAGTCAGTTTGCTATGGTTTATGGGTAAGAAATGAACTAGAATTGAACCAAATTTTTGCAGCAACATACTTTGTAGTACAATTTCCATTGTTATTTGTTATTAACAACTACTTTTAATTAGAAGGCGTTGAAAACTGTTATTATCGATGTCAAACATTTTACTAAGTACAAATATTTTATTAGACTTACCACACAGAAATAGTAAAACAGCACTACATTTAGAAAAAGGTTTTGCATAATAACCAATAATGTGAAGCAGGAAGTATCAGTGTATCCTTGGTTATTATTTGCTATCTTATCGAAACTTACCTTTTATTAATATTGTTTCATGTTTTTAGTCAATTTCACACTACGGCAGTATTTAAAATTAAATAACGAAGTTAATAAACGTATATTGCAATAAAACTTTTAGTACTACAGCAGATCGTGAATTTTTATATTCGATCAAGGAGTTATTGAGGACAATTTTATGTCAACGATTCCATAAATAAACACTTCATTTTGAATCAGTTATACCTTATAAAACTATAAACAACAGTGTTATTAAGTTAAACATATCCAAAACCAAATAAATCACTTGTATTTTTTATTTTTATGACGTGATAAAAGGTAAGATAACGACTTGATTATTTTATACCATAATCATAGCGTTATCTGGGAAATAGCTGATCCCAAAGAAAGCCTGAAATTGTAGATTTCCCCCTGCAGTTTGATATACATAGGTCTAGTATTTCCTATAAAGATCTTTTTGAAATGTATTCATCATCAGTAAGATGCTGTAAAGATATTTCTTTCATTTCAGTATAATAAAAAAGCAATAAAAAGGCTCTCTGTTTATTAAGCATTAAAGAAATGTTGAATTTTTAATTCGAAAATTAAATACTTTATTATGAATATTTTACTGCTGTTGTAAGTAACATTGATTTTAAGCGTTAATTGGTTAAATTTTATGTTGGCTATTAAATCCACATACAAATAAAAATATAATTTTATCAAGGATATTTGTTTGTGAGTTCTTTACAACTTGAGAAGTATAAAATTTTTGTTTACACTTGGAAGAAATTGAAATGTAACTGCAGTTTTACAATTCGTATATTTGGAAGAAGTTGCTATCATTAATTGTTAATATTTTTGCTATTTATTTTTATATTAAGCATTTTTATTTACAACCAGATAATATTATGACAGAATGTTGTCTACTATTATTCATTTAACATATTTATTAGTCGTAAGGCTAGTAAAATTAGTTAAGATAGTTATTTGGCTCCAGTTAAGTGACTGTAATGCTATATCGACAAAATAGTATTAAAAGTTTTTGTCTAAAAATTCCGGCGAAGATGAGTGATAATTAAATGTCGATTTGTTCTCCTGAGGATTTGGGAGTATATATTTAACAACTCAACCGAATTATTCTGTTTCCGTTATTATGTAACTATATAATAAATTTCTCCTATAAATAAAATAAAACAAAATAGGTTTTGATTATTCTTTATCTTGAATGATTTATATATTTTGATACTTTCTATCTGCAAATGTTAGAAATTACAAAAGACGGTTCGAGTGGTTGCCTGTTGTTCTAAGTTTAGCTTTCAATTGTGAATATTTGATTTTATATATAGAGAGCATTAAAAAGCATGATCAACTGAAGCCATGGATTTTTGGAGGCATGTCTGGGATCATGAGGCATAATTTTTGTTGTGCCCGATTAACGACAATTCAACTGTACTGTCAGATTTAAAATGTTTTTGAATTCGTTTTTACAAACCCAATTTACGTGTATCTGTAATTTAAATATTAATTCAAGCCCCAATTGTAAATACCATAATTTACACCAACAGTATAAACTAATATTTTAAAATTACAATACTATTATAAAAAAGAGACATATACTTCAATATTTTACAAAATAAAGATTTGTTTAGCCATAAGAACTTGACTATATGAGCATGTCAAACCTCCTTATGAACGGAACATCTAATTGATGGGTAAGATAAAAGTTTCAGGTAGGTTGTGGCCAATTCGTAACCAACGCGGACGTTTTAAATGTAGGTAGGTGTTATAAATTGAAAACAGTTAATTGGACTATTAAAACTTTTATTTACGGTATATGAAATGGTAGTGCAAATTCTTGAATTTAACCATAAATAGTTACTGGGAATTTTGAGAAATTAAAAAATTGATTGAACGAGAAATTAATTTCAAATGTGATATGTTTTCAGTATATGAAAATTATCCTAGTACGCTAATAATCAAACATTTTCTCACTTATGTGCCAATGCTCACTTAATGTTGATACTGTTGTTTTTAAGACTATAGTATCGGGTGTCCAAAAACCTACGTCATTAAGAAGTCTTCTGTGAAAACAGATAAACAAGCTGTAGACAATAAATTTAATTGTGATATATGAACTTTAAAAGAATAATATTTGTAGAATTTATACAATGATAACTAAATTTTGAAAATTTCTGTAATTTTCTACTCCCATGTGAACATAAGCGATTAACTGATTGAAAATTTAACATTGAAGACAAAATTTACAATTAATTTCTAGCGATAACTGTCGGCACTTATACAAGAAATATATTCTCCGCTTCAAAGTTATCTATGATGACAAAAGGTGTGGAGCGAGTGTTACTTTGAATAAACGGCCTTACTATGTAGGATGTTCTTTGAAAGTAAATATTCATATACGATGTAATAGCTTTCCGATTTCATTCAAAACTGTGCATTAATAGTGTAGCGTAAGCATTATCTGTATAATACATATAATGAAGTGGTTACTCCCTATAGAGACTAATTTAAGTACAATCATTAAACATTTAATGCCATGCGGCATGATTTGTACAAGAATTTGAATTTTTATAAAAGGATTAACGCATAAGTACACAATCCGTTTTAAACCGAATTATCGTTATGTATTAGTTTTAAATTGAAGTTGTACTGAAACAACTCAGTTTGGGTAAAATTTTCAGATATTTTTTTAGGCATTTATTCATTTCTAATTCGTCTTATGGAGTTTTGTCACATAAAATAAGATAAAAATAATGTGTGACAGAATTGCATTAGAAACTTCGTTAATTGAGAAGTTGCTTCAAATAGGAATAAAAAGTAAAGGGTTTTCCAATAGAATGACGTGATTCCAAATTAAGGTTAGGAACATTTGCTTATTTGTTTTTTTCTTTCACATATGTGTATATCAATGTACACCGTTTAAACATGAACAATAAACACTTCCTCAACGTTTACAAATTATTTAGATGTACTACAAATAATAATTGTTTTGTTGTTGCCAATTTACATGCATTAATTAACACCAGTTTTTGACCGTTATAATGGTCCAACTCTAAGAAAAGTGGAATGCTTTATTCAAAAATTTGAAACAACACTTTCATTTCAAATGCTGCCGTTTCAGTAAGACAAAGAAATACAAGAAGTGAAGAGAATATCGATGTTGTACGTGAAAGTGTTCGTGATGATGCAAATTTATCGATTTCTTAGCGGTCTCAGAAATTGGGAATTTCTCAAACGACTTTTATAGAGAATTATACGAAAGGATCTTGGTATACATGCGCATAAGATTGCCTTGATTCAAGAACTAAAACCAAATGATCATTTATTGCGTCTCAGATTCTGTAATTGGACTTTAGAATACCTTGAAGTTGATTTTGAATTTTATAAGGAAATCATCTTTACCAACGAAGCTCACTTTTGACTTAGTGGTTACGTTAACAAGCTGAATTGAAGAAATCTGGTCGGGAAATAAATCACAAGTGATTCAAGAACTGCCATTACATTCTCCTAAATTGATTGTTTGGTGTGGCATTCATGCTGGAGGTGTCATTGAACCATACTTTTTCTTTATCGAAGCTGAAAACTCTGTTAACCTAAATGGAAGTCGTTATAGTTCGACCTTGACAGAATTTTTTAAGTCATTAGAAGGTTTCTACTTAGCAAGCATGTGGCTTCAAGAGGATGGTGCCACATGTCACACTGTTGGAGAAAAAATTAATTTGTAGGAAAACGAATTCAACCACAACGTTATTTCACGAAATCTGACTGTCAACAGTCTTGTGATTTAACGCATGCAGACTTTTTTTGTGGGGTTTGTTAAATCACAAGTTTACAGTAATAAACCACAAACATTAAGTCAACTTCAGAATAACATCGAAAGAGCTAATCGCGATATTCGAAAAATTTTGCTTTCCCATAAATGTAAATGTCTATTAGCACGTTATAGATAACCAACAATTAGTTCATTGGTAAACTTTTATTCGTGCAAGTACTTTTCGTTAAATTTCCTGTATTATACAAAAAAAATTTTAAATGGATGTTTTTAACACACTTATATACTTATTTTAGTTTTAATTCTCTATCATTCATTAAGAAGTCGTCAGAAAATCGTAAGTATTCTACTCACTTACCTTTTTATAAATTATAAATTAATATAAATATCAAAAAATTATTTATTTCTTTAACACTTAATATAATTAAGATTTTCGCAAAAAACGGTTAATTTATATTATACCTAAATTAGTCACTTACTGTAATCCAATTTATTTTTAGGATAATTTTAGGTACCTGATGACACTTATCCTTAAGCGAAACATCGCATTGCATTAATTTTGATGACAAAAACCTTTTAAATAAAACAAGTTTTCAATCGTAATTATTTTAATAATTATCGACTGGCTTTCCCTATAAACTAAAATAATACATATTACCAGTCAAGCTTACGGAAAGAATTTGCAATTATTTGTTAGTTCTATATTTATTCACTTTATATACCATTTTAATTACATTTTACGTTTTTTAGAAAACCTTATTTAATAATTGGCGGTTTTACATAGTATTTCCTAGTGTATATTGTATTTTTATTTAGTTAATTAGTATTTTATAAAATATATTTATGAAGGCTTTTACACTTAATACTCATAATAAACAATTTTTTTGTAAACTGTAATATTTATTAAATTAACTTTATACGTTTCGAAAACTTCGTGTTTTCTTTTTCAATTAAAATTGACAATTAAGTAGAACAAGGACAGCCAATTATTCTAAAATCAGTTGCCAAGATTTGTCGAGTTTAATAGCATCATCCTTCTTGTTGAAATTATTGGGATTTTTATATATTTCTATGGCCTGTGAAGTTGAGGATAGATAATAACTAGAAACTCTTGTTACTATTTCTAGTAATAAAGCCGCGTTTTGTCTAGCCCACATGCACTTTACCACAAGAACAGCTGAATTGATAAACATCCGATGATAAAGGATAGATAGAATCTTTAGTTGATCTTAAAAATTGATTAATTTTCTAATAGGTTTAAAAATAGTTCTAATGCCATAATGCTTCAAGATTTCACCAATTCTATCAGTAACCGATTTTATTTAAGGCAAATAAGCAGTACTTGTAGTTGAAAAATCATTACTATTAAAACTTATTTTTTGGGAAATAATAGTCTTAATTTTAATTAGTGAATAATCATTTCCTTGTAAATGATTTCTGAAATTATACTTTGGAATACATTAATATTTAAAATTAACATGGTGGCGAATAATCGCGTGTCGAGCGTTTGTTTTTCTTATTGCTCCAAAGACTTCTGGCAAACAAATGGTTGTATATCATTCGAAATTAACTGTTCCATAATCCGTTAAAACAATGGTTGCAACATGTCCAGTGTAACCGAAAAAACAAGCTATCATTTGCTTTGAAGCGTAAAGCACGAACAAACTTGGTTAAGTTGGGCTCCTCTTTGAAGACCTACACCGTTGATTGCTGTTTATTTTCAGATCCATTCGTGACCTGTGACAATTTTGTAAACGATTTTTCAAGCACCGCTATCTTATCTCTTCAGCATTTCTTTTGACTCAATGACACATGCTGGTTTTTGAGTAATCGCTAACTTTTCACAGAGAAATACTCATGTAATATCGAATGTTTGCTAGTATCGATGTTTACTGACATCACAACACCAATTTGGACGGCCTTTTTTAAATTCATCCGTCGACAAACTACGACCACGATTAAATGTATTAAACCAAGGACGTATAGTGGTCCCATGTAAGGTTTTATTTCCAATAGTTGAAGTAAGCTGGTCGACGCATTCTTGTTTAGATAATTCCCGTCTAAAGTCGTAAAAAGTCATCGCACGAAAATGTTCACAAGCTGCTTCCTTTTTTAGCAGTAAGAAATTTTGACTTAGTGAAAATAAAACAAATAGCGTGCGTATGACGAAACGTTCTCAGGACGTATGCTGCCGAAACTATTAAATTATATAATGCAAACCTCAAATCGCACTTAGCACAAGTAGGGTTATCAATTCGCAATATATAAAAGGCAATCCTCGTAGTATCAAGTTTAGGCACTTCGGGCCTTCATTTCTTACGCTCATGTCCTTCAATTATAGTTAACTTGTAAAAAAAAGTTATACAAAAACGTTTATATTTTACTACATTTAATCCAAGTTGCTACAAATATTATTCCTGTAAGGTAAATTATTGGGCTTGTTCACCTCGCAAGATTTGATTAAATCGGAATTTACTTTATTTATAAGTACAGATGACTATACAAATATTTTTTGCATTTCCGGGACTAAAACGCTACATTTAGTCACTTGTTGCAATAACTAAAGTGACACTTCTAATCTCAAAGGATTAACATTTTATTTTAGTGGACAGGGAGATAAAGTAAATTAAATCCGCATAAACAAAGTAAATCAACAGCAACTATAAAAGTTAACCACAAATAGTATATCATGTACCGAGGGACTCTCTTTTAATCTCGAGAGGGAAAGTTTATTTTACAAACGATAGTGAGAAAATTAATATCTCGAGAGATTAAAAAGCACTTTAGTCGTTAGGTATATACAGTGTTTTTTGCACTTTCGAATAATTTGAAATCAAATAGGTCGAAGAACGTAAAATTGCATGATTTTGATATTGACAGTTCATTCAGTTTATCATTGCATGCTTCACGGGAAATACTATCTAAATTGATCAATTTTTGTTGTTGCCATGGATTTACTTTGTTAATGCGGGATTAAATTTACTTTAGCTCTCTTGGGAATAAAATAAGATTTTAATCCTTTGAGATTGAGGGCCGTATTAATAGTCGAGGATTGAACCTGATCTGAGAATTAAAACTCGGATTGATACTTATTGCTATTAATATTCACAAATAACACATCAATCCAGGGTCAGTTAAACAAACCTGCTTCTGACCAAGATTGAACCAGAGTTGTTGGTTGCGCATGCCGGTTTCATACTTACCGAATATATATGAATATTTAAGAATTTTAACCTATTTTCTATTATCTTCTTAAGCATGCGTAATTTATTGTCGACGTTTAGTTTTTCATTTTAGTAGTATAGGTACATAGTTATACGTACATAGTACATAGTTCATAAATAATTTTTCATTGTATTATTTATTTATGGCGATTGAAGGGCCATAAGCCAACCGAGTATAAGTAATATCATTCAAAGGCGTTCAGTTACGTTGGCTGCAAAATTTTAATACATTATATGGAAGACGCTCATCGTAAACGAGCGAATATAAAAATATTTCCCGTGTTTGCAGATATTTCAACTACTTGTTACAAGGGGGTTAGCCCCTGAAACCACACACGAGCGTTACACGACCTCGTCCTCTCTGCTTCGTTCTTGGAGGTCTCTGGCACTTGCGATACAGCAAGGTTATTCTTTATAAGAGGGGAGCTTGACTGTACCCTTTTCTAAGCGTACTTCATAAATCTACTATGTACACTGTCCTAGTTACTAATGGTTGCTTTATATAAAATGATAACTACGATCTTAATGTTTAGCACTGAATTTACGTTAGATCAGATGGACTAACATGATAACTAAGATCAGAATGTTTAGCACTTGAGTTTACTAACGGAAAAGATAACCTAATTAAACGTTCGACACTAAGTTAGACCAGGTTGACTAACATGATAACTTAGATTTGAATGTTTAGTACTGATTAATTTAAATTGTTCACAAAAAAATAATAAAGTTAATAATACTTTGTTTATCTACTCACTGCATCGGGGCGCCGGGCGTCGAGACGCTGGAAAGTGGTAACTATGCGGATGCTGCGTCGAAGCACTGGTCGTCCGAACGCCAGGTGTCTCGGTGCAACATGGCGGCGAGTTGCGGTCTTGATGCGGAGGTTCCGTAGCGGGGGATCCCGGAAAATGCTGCTGGAAGTTACTCGGTTGGCACTGGAGACTCAACTGCCACTTGTTGGTTTTGGTCCCTTCTTTGTACTTCCTGGCAAGAGAAAGCGATTGGTAATTCTCAAATACCAATGGGAATCGAGCTTTCGGTTTCCGCATGCGATATGCGATATTCCTCCCCGCTTAAGAGCTTTCGTCGGTTTCAGTGGCTGTTCCCTTGGGGCACCTTTATATAGGATATGCTTGGTGTGTCTGTGGAGCCGTATTCCTGTACGTCTTCTTCGGGTAGCTGTTGTGTTCTTTCAACCAAAAGGCTTCTTAAGCCATTTGAGTGTACCTTGGTGAGTTCTCCGTTGGGGCGTTCAATCCAGTATACGTTTGGTTCGGCTTCCTCTATGACGGTTCCGGGACCCTCCCATCGTGGTAAGAATGGCCAGTTCAGTTGGAAAACCCTTTCCCGTACTTGGTCTACAGGTACGAATCGTACTGGAGGGTGTTCTGGGATTTCGTACCTTGCCCTGTGTCTGTGTTGGTTGCAGTGTGCTGTTTGTATTCGGTCAGTCAGGTTGTGTATTTGAGGTATGTTGTCTGTCGTGCCTTGCCTGACTTTCCATTCTCGTGGTCTTGAGATTTTGAATCCGAACAGAGCTTACCTCGGGGTTAGTCCGGTGGCTACGTTGGCCCTCCCTCTTAGATTGTATAGTACTTCTTGTAGGGATCGGTCTCAATCCAGTGCTCAGGGACCTGTTTTCAGGTAGAGACGAATTACCCTCTTGATTTCCTGGTTTCTCCTTTCTATTGGATTCGCTTGGAGGAGAAATATGGGGGTAGTCCAATGTAAGCATCCTCATTTAGACATGGCGCCGTCCCAGGCGATCGATATGAATTGGCGTCCATTGCCCTACGGTATCCGAATCTTTGGAAAACTTGTTTTTTAAAGGTTCGAGGATGTCATTTGTGTTTACTCGTTCCATTTGGAATGCTTCTGTCCATCTGCTGAACAAGTTGGTGACTACCAGCATGAACCTATGTCCTCGAGCTGTGGTCGGATATGGCCCCATGAGGTCTACTGGTACTACTTCCCAAGGTTTCGTTGGCTGGTGTGGTCTGAGTAGGGCCGTTTCGTGGCATGATTTGGGTTTGATTGCTGCGCAAATTCTGCATGCCCTGATGTAGTCCTGTACATTACGTGTTACGTCTTCTTATCGCTCGCTCCGTTTCCACTGCTCCCGGGTGACCTTCTCCTGGAATATCATGGTAATTGGGTATTACCCTTAGCTGAACATTGTGTGGTACTAGTAGTTAGTTTCCCTGGTCCGCTTTTCTCCAAATGCATCCCTTATCTACGTGATATTCGGTGAGTATCTGACGATGCCTTGGTGGAGTGGGGCCGTTCTGGGTGATTTCTACCCAGATTCTGATGAGGTTTTGGGCGTGGGGGTTCTGCCTTTGTTTCGTCTTTATGGTTGTGGCTAATTTTGCCAGGTTGATGTTTGCTATTTCCGGCATCATTGCTCTGTCCAGATCCGTGATGTCGTCGCTTACCTCTGCGCCTGCTGGGTGGCCCGACAGGTGGTAGAGCAGTTTATTTGTGTTTCCGAGGCAGTGCTGGACCTGAAAATTGAACTCCTGTAGTAGAGGTGACCATCTGGTTAATTTCGACAGCGGGTTTTTCATTCGGTCTAGCCAGGTGACGGCGCTGCTGTCGGTCCGCAAGGTGAAAGGGCGATCCTTCAGGTACTGGCTATAGTTTTTTATTGCCTATATTACTGCCAAGCATTCCAGCACCTTGACGTGGTAGTTCGTTTGGGCTTGGCTGATGATGCTTTGTTCGCCTTCTTCCACTTGGTAGAGTACGGCTGCTAATCCCAGACTGCTGGCGTCTGTTTGAAGCGTGTATGGCTTGTTTGTGTCAGGGATGCTTAGTTTCAGTGACTTTGTCAGTTCCTTTTTTATGTTCTAGAAGGCCTGTTCTGCTTTTGCGGTACCTTTCAGTACATCTGTGATTGGTGCTGATATATCTGCGCACCGTGGCAGGTACTCTCGCAGCCAGTTGAACAGTCCCAGGAAGCTTCGCGTCTGTTTTCTGTTTGTTGGTGTTACTGCTGCCTTGAGTGTTTCCACCTGGTCTTCATGTGGTTTGTTGCCGTCTACGGTAATTTGGTGCCCTAGGTAGGTGTTGATTCCTTCCCGAATTGACACTTCTCAATCCCTATGTGCAGGTGATTTTGCGCTAACCTTTCAAAGACCAGTCGTAGATGCTTTAGATGATCCTTCCAGTTGTCTGAGTAGATGATGTCGTCGAGGTATACCAGAGAGACTTTGTGGATGTATCCTGGGAGGAACTTTTGCGCCATCATCCTCTGGAAGGTGGCTGGAGCGTCCTTTAGGCCAAAGGGCATGACCTTGAACTGATAGCACGCCCCATCTGGTGTGCTGAACGCTGTTAGCTTCCTCCATTGGAACTTGCCCTTATGACGATTTCAGATCTATGGATGAGAATACCTTAGCCGTTCCTAGGTCCTTAACGGTATCCTATATGATCGGACATGTCATATTCTGGTCCCTTGTCATTGTGTTTAGGTGTCGGTAACCTATGCAGAACCGTGTTTTCCTACTTTTCTTTTTGATCAGTACCACTTTGGAGCAGTAGTTGGAGGTACTTGGTTCGATGATTCCATCCGCGGGCATGGCTTGCATTTCTTATTCCAAGATTTGCTTGTTTTTTGTTGAATACCTTCCTGCAGCCAGCTTAAAGCGAGTAGCGCTGTGGGATAATTGTATGCTGTGTTTGGTTGTCGTTGCAGTTGATGGCCTCCGTTTTTGGTTCATCAGGTGCCAGAAGTCTCCTAGGAGTTTTTTAAATGTTTCCTCAAATTTTTTTGGGAAGTCATGTTTTACTTCTTCGTTTTCCTTCTTGTTCCTTGGCGGAACTGTTGTTTGCCATCTCCAGTAGACTGTTGTACTGTCATTTCTTCCGAAGTAGATAAACCGTTGCTCGTAATCCATGGTCGCGTGATATTTTGCTAACCACTGGTGACCAAGTGTTACGAAAAATGTTCCTTAGAGAGTCGTGTTACCTACTGTGAATGGTAATTTTGCTCTTCCTAATATATGTATTTTTTGTTGTGGGTTGGGGAGTTTGGCCTTTGCGGGTTCTGCCGTGTTTTTGGTTGTATATTTCTCCTGTATCAGGTTATGCGTTGCACCGGTATCCAATAGAGCGCTGATCTAGTTCCCGTTTATTTTGATTTGTATCCTTGGGAGCTGGTCATTGTGGAAGGTTTGGTTTATTGTTCTCCTTGCGGAGACGTTAGGATTTCTATGGTTTCGGCCGCTTGTTCGTCTCTCGGTTGGCTTTTTCCTGTTTTGTAGGATTCGACAGTCCCGGTAATAGTGCTTCCTTGGGCAGAAGTTGCATTGTGGCAACCTTGCTGTCTGTTTGTTGGTTTTGGGTGCCTCGGGGGTTTTGTGTCCCGTTCGACCTATTCCGCTGTATCCATTAAGTTTGTTAGTGTTTCGAAATTCTTTCCCCTGAGGTGGCCTCAGATATGTCCATGCAGCATGTTTACAATGGTTGGTATGTCTTCAAGTAAGCTTAACTTCAGGCGCTTTGCTTGTTTAGCCTTTATTCGCAGGAAGTCCGTTACTGTGTCTTTGTCTTGCTGTTAATTTCCATAGTATTGTGCTCTGAGTTTTGTTAGGACCTCCGAACTACAGAAGGTGTCGAGGAAAGACTGTTTAAACTCCTCATAGTTCAAGAGGAAGGCTTCTCCTCCTTCCCACCATTTTCGAGCGTCCTTTGTTAGAAACTCCCTAATTTTGACTATTTTCGCGTCGTCTGAAATAACTTAATTAAACGTTCGACACTAAGTTAGACCAGGTTGACTAACACGATAACTTAGATCTGAATGTTTAGCACTGATTAATTTAACTTGTTCACAGAAAAATAATATAGTTAATAAAAGTTTGATTACCTACTCACTGCGTCGGGACGCTCGACGGCAGTGGCGATGCGGATGCTGCGTCGAAGCACTGGCCGTCGGAACGGCAGTTGTCTCGGTGCAAGATGGCGGCGAGTTGCGGTTTTGATGTGGAGGTTCCGTAGCGGAGGAGCTCGGAAGATGTTGCTGGAAGTTACTCGGTTGGCACTGTAGACTCGACTGCCGCTTGAAAGATGAACCTCTTGGCAGGCGGTGTACCAAGGTAATCAAACATCTTTACACCTACGCCCTGAACGATTCAAGACCTGATGTTTAAGTATCTGTAGCCACAGCTATCGTATGACTCCGCCCACATTTTCAAGGTAACGAAGTCGCACATTTCTGTGGCTCATCCTACCCACGGAGGTTTAGAATCGCCTTGGGTCGGCCTGGACGGTAGCCGGCGTCTCCCTCGTAGGCTCCTAATCCGGAGATGAGGGGCTTAGAGCTGTCCTGAAACAAAAAATACCAATTAACGGCCTATTCATGGATGCGCTGCTGGATTGCAGGAATACTCATATCTACGTGGATTTGCGAATTTCGTATAAACCACGGAGCGTCTGTAGCCATACGCAAGTACTTGCTTTGGATGACTTGCAACTTCTTCATGTTTGACCTAGGGTGTATCCCCAGAAGGTTGCCGCGTAGAGCTTTGTCGGACGGATGATCACCTTATAGATCCTAACCTTGTTTTCCAAGGAAAGTCTACTTCAGCGATTCAACAAACCGTATAATGATGCCATACCGGCTTTTGCAAGCGAAGTGCAATAGTCGATGTGGTGCCTCCACGTCAACCGGGAGTCGAATACGACACCCAGGCATCGAACCTCGTCCTTCCAAGGAATCGGAATGTCAAACATTTAGATTTCTTGTAGAGGGCGTGTACGCCTACGCGTAAAGATTGTCGCAGTGCTCTTTTCCGCGTTGACGTCAATTCTCTACATTCGAAACCAAGTTTCCAACCCAAAAACCGCCGCTTAGAGGTTGCGGAGGGCCAGGTTTGGATCTTGGGGGCGGGATAAAACGGCGGTGTCGTCAGCGTATAGCGCGAGCGTCGTGTTCGTCTGCCTGGGCAGGTCACTGCAGAAGACGGTGTAAAGCTATGGCGAGAGGAGGGAACCTTGCGGAACTCCCCCGTTTACGTTCCTCGGGCGCGAACGACCTCCCTCCAGTTTGATTTTAAACGACCTATTCCTAAGATATGACGCAATCAGCTGAACGAGCTTCCGAGAAAATTTTGCTTTCAGCATCTTGTACAGCAATCCCGGGTGCCAAGCCTTTTCGAACGCCTTGGCGATGTCCAGAAGAACTGCTGCTATCGTATCGTTGAATGAGAAACCTTTAGTGATTTCTTTGGCCAGCCGGAACACCTGATGAGTGGTGCTGTGGCCCGGTCTGAAACCGAATTTGCTCGTCGGCAATGATTTTTGCGTTTTCGGTCGCATCCTTCAGGTGGTTTAGAGATATTCGCTCTACCAGCTCTCCCAGACAAGAGAGAAGGCTGATAGGGTGATAAATCTGCGGAAAGGATTTGTCTTGTCCGGGTTTAGGAAGGACGATGACGTCAGCGGATTTCCAGGATGAAGGAAATCGTCGAAGTCTCAACATCGCGTCCACAATGTTGACTACTGCGGCGATTTCCTTGGCTGGGAGGGCCCTGAGGACGGAATTTGGTATGTTGTAGGGACCGGGCGCCTTCTGCGGCTTGTATAGTTTTATGCAAATGCGTATCTCGCCCCGGGATGCGGTAAGGATGTAAGTAGGGTTTTCGCCGTCCTCACCGTCATTTCAGGCGGCGATACGACGCCTAAATGACCTTTCGATGCGCTCATCGAAGTCAAGATCAACGTGCAGAAAGTTTAGAGAACATTGTTGCTCCAGGCTGTCTGCGAATGCCTCCACCTCGTATGCGAGATCGTAGACTAGACCGCGCTCGCCGTTTATTGGCGGCACGGGGGTTCTACGATTCCTTAGGACGTTGGCCATTCTCCATAGGGAATTGTCCTCCGTTTCCAGCGACTCGAGCTTCTCCCCCCAGGTACTGTTGTAGTGTTCCTTTAAGCTCCACTTCACTTGTCCTGCAAGGCGATTCCTGAGCACTCGATTCGCAGTGTGAAAGTAATGCTGCCAACGGCGTCTGGTGCGGTTCTTCTCTCTGACGAGTTCCCTCAGGTACTTTGATAGAATTCGCTCACTCGGTTTCCTCCTCACATTCGTCGCAAACAGGATAGAATCCTGAATGCTAGAAGTAAGGCGGACGACCGATTCCTCCAGGTCATTCTCGGTACGTATCTGCTCGATACGACCGAGATTTGGCCGCACGTGAGAGGGGAAGGAGGGCCATAAGATGCGTTGCACCATCTCGGAAGGATTGGCTTCCTCGCCTAGGAAAACTAAGACAGGACTGCGGTCGGAATCAATGTCCTGGTTAGTGGTAAGTTCGTGATAGACAGGAGCATCTTTGAGAAGATCGTTGTCCAGGACGTCTCGGGTGCCTAGAGTTGAAATGTGGGTTGGTCTGAGTGGTCCGCCAACGATGAAACTTCGATTCGTTTCGGAAAAGTCATGGGTTATTCTTCCATTTCTGTTGGTTCGCCGATTGTTCCATGATGGATGCTTAGTGTTGAGGCCGCCAGCTGGGATAGTCGAAAACAGGCTGTCTAGTAGATTTTCCAGGTCCTGAGGGTCGATTGGCTCCCTTGGCGGATGATAAACCGCCACCAGACGGATCCAACCGTTGCCTTCAGTATTTATCGATACTGCCATCGCCTCAATGGTGTGGAGTTCTGGGAGTGGTGAAACCTGGTGTTCTATGCGCGATTGGACATAGATCGCCGTGCCACCTCCGCGTGCGATGGGTGGGTCGTTCCTGTAGAAGGAATAGTTCCGAAGCCTGAATGTGTCTGCGGCACGTAGATGGGTCTCGCAGACCAGGATTATGTCCAAGCTGTATCTTTCGGCGAAGTCCTGGAGTTCATCCCGTTGCCGTTCCAGTAGGTCGTTTGTAGGGAATTAGATTGAAATGATGTGTTATCCATTTACGGGCCGGATTTGAAATGGGATAGGATATCTGGAGCGACGCCGATAAGGGCGAAGATGACGCCGATATCGCCACCGACAGCATCAGCGAACTTCCGTGCGACCTGGGAGAGCTTTGGGATGTCGATGTAGCTCAGAAGCTGCACTAGGCTAGCTATACTTTCTGGCTCCGCCTTTTGCCGGCTAGGAGCTGGGCTGGGCGTTTCTATCGAACGGTCGCGGCCTGCAGGAATTGCCGAACTAGAGGCAGTAAGATTTATAGCTGGGAGACTAGGGAAGTCAAAGCTTCTGAAGGCGGCCTTGGCATAGAAAATGTCAGTGTGGACCGCCCGAGGGAGCTACCGCTGCGCCAACCTCGGGAAGCATTCGCAACCGCGAAAATTCGCAGTGTAACCCTTCCCACAGTTTGCGCGGGTCGCTACGGTCTCTTTCGGTTTCCCGCAGTCCCCAGAGTGGTAATCGCCTTCTCACTTCACTCACTGTGGAGGCGCGTAGCACAGACCTTTAGCGTGTCCGTACTTCTGGCAGCGGTGACACTGGCCTATGGTCGTACGTCGTCTCGGCGATTCACCCCTGACAGCAAGGTCCAGAACGTCCCTTGATGTCGAAGATTTTCTTCGCCTCGGCGTTCTTGGTCAGTATTACCAATACCAGAGATATTGCATGTCTAGTCGGTCTGTTACGCATGCGGTGAACCGAGATCACCGGAAAACCTCGGGTGCTCAAGTCCGAGATAATTTCCTCTACGGTAACGGCCTCCGGGATGCCCCGGATGATCATCTTCAGAGGCTTTTCCTCCGCGAGCCTGAACGTGTGGAAGGGAACCTTCTTTACGTCCAGGAATAGCGTCATAGCCTTGAATTCGTCAGCAGAAGTAGGATGTACGGTGATTCCATCCTGTGTCTGCTTGGCGTTAACGATTTGTGTTTCCGGATTAACTGCTGGGCCTGGGCGGTGGTGGTTTCAGGCTCCTATTCCACAATAGTTTCGACCGGGCCGAAACTATTGCACAACTTCGCCGGACCAGACGCGGAAGTTGCGGGACCGGCCCTTTACGTTCCCTTGCGTGAGTGATAGGGCGTGAATGCCCCCTCTTCCATAGCTTCAGGTCTAGGCTGGCTGCAGGCAGCTACTTGCTCCTCTGGGATGGAGGAAACCGCCGAATATGACAGCGCTGCCGTCACCGCCTCAAGGAGGGTGGGAAGGATAACCTAGACGAACGCTTCTTGGCTTCTCCTTACATCTTCTTCTGCACTAGACTTCTCGCCGCTGACTCCGCCGGTGTTGACCACTGCTTGCCGTCGCAGTCGCCCGTTTTCAATACGCAGGACCATTACCACGCTCTAGAACTGCTGGATCTGGTCGTTTAGCCACTTGAGCTGCTCTTCTATGGACATCTTGAATTCTTCTGGAATCTTCTGAGTTCTAAACAGAATTGGACACTGAAAAGGAATTCCTTACTTTAGTGCTAGCAGTCTCTTCGTGCACTCGCCTCCGAAGCGATAAACCTAATTCGATTTGCAGCAAGCGAGGGCCTGCCAATTACCTGCCACTACACCTCAAGAATCCCAAAAAAACGCTGGAATGTAATGCACTGTGCAATGTTTCAATAATATTGGAGCCTAGAGAAAGACTTTTCGTACCTCCGATGGATTTTTAAGCGTCTTGAGGAGCGACTTTATCGTCGGTGCGTGCACCTACTTCCCATTGTAGGTGGAGTGTGGTCTATTCTAGCAATTAATTTTAATTGCTAGAATTTCTGGTAGGCATAGCATTATATTAGCTATGCCCTCTGATATTATGCCACACTCCTTCGTGCCGTCCACGATAAATCAGCCGACCTGCATCAGCTGTTTCAGGCTGAACAGCTTCTCGGAAATTGGTTCCGTCGGAATGCGGGGCTCCTCCTCTTTTAATGCGTCGCCGTACGATACGCCGCTTCTTGTGGGTGCTGCTGGTGTCGGTGCTGCAGGGTATCTTGGGCGGTTAGGGCACCCCCGGTAACCTGCAGTATGCCCGCCTCCGCAGTTTGCGCACTTGGCGGGCTCTTTACGGCTCTTCACGCATTCCGCGATGTTATGATCAGCGGCGCATTGACACACTTCGGCGTCGCGTGACACCGCCGCTGGGCGTGCCAGAACTTTTGACACTGGACTGTTCTTCCCGTTTTTTCGGCGTGTCGACGGTAATATGCAAGCTTAGAACGTCCTTGATGTTGAAAATCTGTTTTCCCGCAGGAGATTTCTCCACCTCCAGGTGGTTTAACGGCATTGGGATTTTCTTGGGTCCCCTGCGTATCCTCCTAACCGATAACACAGGGATCCCTAGGCGTATTAGGTCAACCTTTATCTCGTTACTCGTTATTTCTTGCGGGAGGCCACGAATGACTACTCCCAGAGGTTTCTCTTTATTGAAGAGGTGAGTGTGGGAAAGGATTTCCCTTTCCTTTAGATAATTGACGACCTTCACGTGGCCGCCTTCGCTGTGGAGGTGGAGTTTTATACCAAGAGCCATGTTCTTGACTTCGTAGTTCTTGACTTCCAGGCTGCGGAGATGCTCGCAAACCTGGATCGAGCGGGACTTTTCTTTTATGAAGATCGGTGGAACTTGTTCACTTTCTCGACTTTCAATGGCGGAATTTGTTGTAAGTGGGTTGAACCTGTTGCTGGTTTGGAGTTTTGCTGCCGGTTCTGTTGAAGCTGGTTTTCGGGATCTGCGCTTCTTCCCCTTTTGCTGCACAAACCCCTCGAGGTCTTCATCCATCTTTTCTTCTTCTTCTTTGGAAGTTGTGCAGTTAGGGTTGCTAGCTGCCAACTTCCTGGCGTCTTCTTCTGCGCGGCGAGTAACTTGAT
Organism: Phrixothrix hirtus; assembly: GCA_024586415.1. Classification (NCBI taxonomy): domain Eukaryota; kingdom Metazoa; phylum Arthropoda; class Insecta; order Coleoptera; family Phengodidae; genus Phrixothrix; species Phrixothrix hirtus. Next base: position 24,876 of record JAHWXV010044981.1, read on the forward strand.
TTTTTCTATTGCGTCGTCGTCTTTTCTTATAATTGTTCTGGGGAAGTTCTCGGCATCTTCCAAGTCTCTTCTCATTATAGTTATTATTTCTTGCGGAATTTATTTCCTAATTTCGGCACTAAAGTACACTCTCGCCGGCAGTTCTTCCATGACTGAGACCTCGCCCAGGGTTTTTAACATGCCAAGGATGGCTACCCTTTGGGAGTCGCTGACTACACGCGTCATGGTAGTGGACACGAAATAGGCACTATCCGTAATTGTATAATTACACACTATCAATCACCTATTTACTGAGTTAGATACTGCAACCGACCCACCGCAGCAAGCTGAAGGGGCCTAAAGTTACAGTATTAAAGAGTACTAAAGCAAACAATAAACACGACTGTACTTGTTGAAAGCTCAGCCCTCACTTCTGCTCGCTGATATGCACAAGTGCATATGCAGCCGACAGAATACGCAGTTTTATATTGCATATGTAAAACATATGACAATCAGAAAACCCAATTTTCATTGGTATTTCTAAATTACCAATAGCAGACCAGCATTTCGCCACTTTCTCCTGCCCAGTAGTATAAAAAGGGCACAAAAACCAGGAAGTATTCAGTAGTTGGTGTGATTACTAGGTGCTTGGAGTAGGCAGATTGAGACCAAGTAACTAGTAGTTAGGAAGTGACTATTAGGTGCTTGGAGTAGGAAGATAGGATGTTACTCATATTAGCATAGGAGTATACATAGTAGGCATAAGGAGTGCGCGCAAACTACAGTCCAGTTGCCCTCTTACAAAGGATTAGCTGGCGGTAGCCACAAGCAACTAGAGACCTGCAAGAACGAGGCAGAGGGGACGTGGCCGCATATTGCTTGTGTGTAGTTAAGGGGGTAACCCCCCATGTAACAAGTTAAAAACACGTCTATATCTGACGACTTGGCGAGAAAAAGTGACGAAACACTGGTTTGGGATTAGTAATTCCCGAATACCATTGGGAATCGAGCTTTAGGTTTCCGCATATGTGCGATACTACTGCACATTTTAGTGTCCGTACGCACATTCGAATATCTAGTCAAGGAGCGACCTTGCAGAAATTTTTAACTGTTTTCATATATGAGTAATTTGTTACTTTAATATTTTAAATAAAATAGATAAAACAGTTAATATTGTTAAATTACTTCTAAATAAATAATCAAACGTTGTTTATAAATGATTAAACAAATGCTATAAATTGCATGTCATATCAAGTTATATTTAGTAACAAAAATATCCCTAGAAAATTACTAATAACTGGAGTTGTTTCAAGGATTGACCAAACCTGGTTCAATTCCCAACTATTAAACAAGCTAGCATCATGTAAACAATCCGGTGTTTGTCAATCCTGGTATGATTCTCAATTTGAGCCACGACTATTAATGCCGGCCTGAAATTGTCGCTGTAGTCATCAAACAAATAATTAAATATGGCGTTTTAGTCCAAGATGTGCAAAAATTGCATATTGCTGAAAGTCTTACTATAGCGCTTCGCAAATAAAATTTAAATATGCTGTGAATAATACATTGATAAATTGAATAGATTGTCGATATCACAATCACGCAATTTTACGTTCTTCGGCCCTTTTGATTTCAAATTTTTCGAAAGTACAGAAAATACTCGGGTTCAAAGTGCTTTTTAATCCTTCGAGAAATAAACTTGCTCTCTCGGGATTAACACAGGCACTTTAGTCCCTTAGGTTATAATACACCATTAGACCGGCTTAATTTCTTTTATTAGTTCTAATTTTGCGTTATAAATGCATATACTATTATTTTTATCATTTTATGTAATTAGATAAAACATTTTTAGAAACTATGTGTGAAAATTGGTCTAAGAATGATAATGTGAAATAAATAATACATGATATACATTTCGGGAAATTAAATATGTAAAAGAATTTTACTAAACATATCTATATTAAGTATCTAGGTTTTAAGCCATTTGTCTTTCCTGGAATAGATATAGGAAACTATACAACTTAATAATGAAGTAATAACTTACATGCTGAAACTATTTTTCTTTAAGAATTCTAAAAAGCGACTTTCTTAATTAAGAAAGTAGGTAGGTATAGTTTCATAGTACAATAGTAGTAATTACAGTTATAAATAGAACAACTTTAAAATTCGCTTACCTGAATAGATGGGCCTGAACAGGTATTTGTTAATTACTACTATAACTTATAATTAATCATTGAATGAACAGATGTTGTAATTCACACTTAAGCGTTCGTATTTAAAAGTCGCTTTGTTATAATGCAATTAAAAGTGTTGGGCTTGACAAGGAGCACCCAACTTCATTAGTCTACTGTGTGTTTCCAACGTTGCAATAGAGTAACTTATAATGGTAGTACAATAGGTAATGGGAGTGTTCAGCAAACTAAATCTGATTTTATATTATGTTTAATAAACAGTATTGCATTATTATTAATATATTATATTATTATTGTATATTATATTACACCTTAGAAATTAAAAAGTGGAATGAGCGCTTTTTAACATGTTTGTATTTATTATATTTAGCAAAAGTTTATGCTACGATTGTTAACGCTTGAGTTTGTTAAATGCTCGCGTTATCTAATTTTGAAAGTGTATGGTAGTTTTAACATGACTGTTTACTGAAACTAAACTTTCGGGTATTATACTATTGTACTTCCACAATAAATTTGTATGTATTAATTTGCCAAACCAAAAATACGTCATTCGGTATATAAGAACTAGTATAGGGTTGATCATAAAAATTACAGGGTATCTCGACATCTTTTAGTATGTTAGAATAATATACGTCAGAAACGAATAAATTTACATTTTTTTATTGACGAAAACGAGAAATACAAACTTGGGAGATTTATTGTTTAAAAATAACGCCATCTAAATGTTGTTCGTTACGTTGGCGACACTGTTCGAACCGCTCTGGTTTACATCAATAAAGGCCCTTCGAAATACATCTGGGGATATGTGAGAAATTTCCTCCCGAATTTTAACTTTTATGTTTGCGATAGTCATCCTTTAAGGTATCCCCAGAGAAAGAAATCTAGTTAAAATAAGTCGGGGCTCCTTAGAGGTCAATTGATGTTACCCCTTCTTGAGATTAGCCTTTCAGGAAACAAGCTTGAAGCGCGTCAATTGAGGTATTGGATGTGTGACAAATTGCTCCATCCTGTTGTAACCACGAGTTGTCAATGTAATCTGGCCATTGACGCAACTCTAATACCAAATATTTATTAATCATTGCAATATACAGTGCTGAATTTACGGTTAAAGCCTGGAACGTTTAAAAAAATGCGGCCCTATTATGCTTGTGGACGATATAGCAGCCCACACAGTGACCTTTGCACAATGTAACGGTTGTTCGGGATTCAAGTGAGGATTTACTTCTCCTCAAAATCCGCTGGTTAAAGTGTACAAAGTTTTCTAAAATTTCGTTATCAAAATTCAGCCCCTTCGCAAAGTCAGTTTTCTGCAACTGCTGCACTAATTGAATTTTGTACATTTTGGTTTATAGATACTTGCGAAGAATGGTTAACCTATGCAAGTGGAGTTGTGATGATCGTGGATTCTGTCTAACCGATTGGCGAACACATTCTATACTTTCGTTATTCTTAGAGGTCCTAGGGCGGTCTGTCCAATGCGTTTCCATGGCGGATTCTCAGTTTGAAACAGTTTTAGCCAATACAATATTGTTACAGCAGTTGCAGTTTACTCAATATCGTCTAATCCATAATGCTGTCGATAATACGGCAACTAACGAATTAGCGTTTCCATAATATGCGCATTCACAAAACACACGTTGTTCACCCATAAAATTTTATCCATAAATTTTGAGATTCTGCTATTAAATCTGCTACACGGTCTATACAACAATTGTAAAAGATGCTTTAGTATTTTATGTCACAGTTGTTTCAGTGCTTACCTCATATTTTATATCATTTAAAGTATCCCCTATTTGGTTTTCTATTCTTAAAGTTTTAAATGAAAATGACCAAATATTAACTAACAATCATATATTTTGTCCTTTTAAAATGCAATTTTGCTATTGTGATACAACTCTATAATTCTATGATAGGCTCAGTCAAAGAAACTAAATAAGATATCGTCATAATGTCTAACATCTTATCTTTCAACTGCTTCTCACTTTATTGTATAAAACTGGGACCTCTTATGAACTATTGGTGATTTTCCAAATGCATGCTTTTTTTATGTAAATGAAATTGGCTGCACTGTCTGAAAACTTTTGGAAAGTGGTTTAGGAGTGTAACAAATCTAGATATTGAACACAAATATGTATATGTATAACTGTGCTATTAATGTATTTTTCGACGGGGCTATTGTGATATACCTGGTAGGGACCTTTATGAGACGATTGAAGGGGCTATTATGATACTTGGTAATTTTGTGGTATTCCCACTGCTTTGCATATATATCTGCTTGCATGTTTCCTAATATTTTTTTTCATTTCTGTGGTGAATACCGCTTTCTGTTTGACTGAAATCTACGCCTAGGGCCATCAAGTGTGTGGTTTGGTATTATAAATTTAAAAACAGCGAACAATGGTTCGTAAATATAAACAGACAAACACTGAAATAAGTTATTCCAAAACTGTTTCAAGGGATGCTTTTCAAGCTTTAGAGCGTTTTAATATTGAAAAAATGCTCCTGTATCTGTATTAAAAAAAATTCAAAAGTGGCAGTGATACCAGGAAACCAGGACATCCAAATGCACTGGATCCAATGCTGGAAAAAACATTTACTGATCACTTACGCCTTATGGCAAAACATGGCTTTGCCCTTGGGAAGAATGAAGTAATAAGTGTCGTCCATAACTACGTAAACCAAAATTCGTTACATACTCCGTTTAAAAATAACACCCCAGGTAAATATTGGTTTATCTCTTTTTGTAGGAGGAATAATCTTAGCTTGAAACATCTTGAGCCTCTAAAAAAGGCTAGAAGACTTGTTTGTAGCTACCCATTTGTGATTTACGAATTTTGCGACCTGTTGGAGAGCGAGATACAGCGGCTAGGCTTAAATGACAACCCTTCACATATATACAATATTGATGATACAAGTTTCTGTTCCAATCCTTCAAGATTAAAACTATGGTCAGGTATTGGTCTGAAAGTGCATCGACAGACTGAAGGAACTGGACGTGAAGACACTACTGTATTGGGTTGTGTTTCTGCAGCAGGTGATATATTACTTCTGATGATTTTTAGTACTGAGCATCTTTAGTTCACCTGGATGGGTACATCAGATCTTCCTGGAACGTTTTATGCAGTTGCTTCTAATATCTGGATGACTACGATAATATTTCAGGATTATGTTGTTAAGTTCTGTGAAACAGTTAAGGAACGCCTACTTCTTCTGTTATATGATGGACACATGACTCATTTGAACATTTACACTGTAAAACAATCAATGCAATGGAAAACAACCTTATGATAATCAAATTTCCAGCTCACACAATAGATATCCTGCAGCCACTTGACAAATCATGATTTAAAACTTTAAAGTACAAATGGGATGAAATATTAACGGATTGATAAGGAAGAAATCAACGACAGCTTCAGAAAAGTGAGTTTGTGAACATCCCTTGTGCTGCATGGAAAGATGGCTTTACATGTTCTAATGTCATTTCTGACTTCAGACCTACTGCTATTTTCCCTGTAAAGAGAGATGCCTTTCCAGTGGACAAGTTTAAGCGAGAGAAATATGGAAACTACTGTAGCAGTAAACTTAGATCTAATCAGAATGAAGGCAAGAATTCAGAAAATTAAACTGTTAGTGATCCTCAAACACCTTAGCCTTAGCATCACAAAGTAATCCTACCAGTAACCAGACTATGCAAACCCCACCCAGCAACCAACATTCACCATCAGTTAGTTTTGAAACTCTTCTCATCAGCAGATTGGACAGAATTCAACAAGCCACAGATACAAGCAAGCGATTAGATCCTACTACCAAAATAATAACATCAGAGAAGTGGGTTAACTTGGAGAAAGAAAAGAGGAAACCAAAACGTAAGAGACAAAATGAAGAAGCTGCTAACACAGATGGTGAAGATGATAACCCTCCTCCTGTAGAGTCTGACAACAATGATGGCTTAGATGATCCTTACCCAGATAATTATGTTTCGCTGGAGAATCCAGTTGATGCACAAGAAGGTGACTTTCTACTTGCCACATTTAAAGGAGGAAGAAGGAAGTCTATCCTATATCAGTATGCTGTTGTTGTTTTAAATGTTTTAGGAACAAAAGAATTTAAAGTTATGGGCCTGAGGGTAAAGTTGATAAAAGAACTTTCAAGAAAGTAGAAAATGACATTTCACTTGTCCCATTTGTAGATGTATTAGGGAAGCTTCCTGTGCCAAATGTTATAGTTAGTGGAGATCGTTTTAAGTATCATTTAGAGAAGATAGTTGATGTTCGTGAGTCATAAGCATTACTTGTAAATAATTAATATTGCTTTGTCACATAGGCCTATTTGAATATTAATGGCTAACATTTGTTTCTAAGCTAGACTTAGACTAGGCTACATTAGATTTTAAATTAGTAATTTTTTTCAGATAAGATGTTTAACCTATATTTTGATTTCTTTTCATGTTTATGTGTGACCCATTTCTTGTTTTTTATAGGCTAGGTGTAATTATTCATAGAATTTTCATTAATGCAGTAAGTGTGAAATATAAGTGATGAAACTCTTTATAACATGGTTTCATTTAATACTTAGGTACTAATATACGCTGCCCATGCACATCGGAATATAGGCACCTAAGCTAATAGCTCTGGAACAGCTGTCAGTTTTGAAATTAAAAGCTGCCAATTAATACGAGGGTTGCCTTTTATGTTGTTACAAATGACCACTAGATGTCGCTAGTGTAATAAGTTATTGCCATATTCGTAAAATTTGACATTTTGTAT
>JAHWXV010044989.1:0-17303 GCA_024586415.1 Phrixothrix hirtus
TTTCCTTTAAGGACTAATTACTTTTCATATATATACGTATAGGATGGCTCCTATTTGAGATGACGCTTGACTACAAATCTTTGACAATAAACCTTGTAACGATCTTAGTCGGGCCTTTAGGTAATCCATCAGTCGTAAAGTGCTGTGTTTTCAGCCTAAATAACTACCAGACTGCAGAACCTAAACAGTTTCTGTCTCCTCTCTAAAGGTAAGCTTTTATCCAGATATATAGGGGTGATTTTCGATAATATGCTCTAGTAGTAGACTAAAGGAGCCAATGGTGCCCGTATTTATCGACTTCGTTTTATCTACGGTGATCGTTATGCTTAATATCGTCACCTGCAACCCCAATCCACCGAGCCTAGTGAGATAGCTTTAGAATCACTCGTTTTGTCCATATTCTTATTTTTATTTGAGCACGTGATATGTTTTATTATGTTGAAGTAATAAAGAAGTACCCCTATGTCCCAAAAGTCCATATATTTAAACAACAGAGTAAACCACAGAAAGTAGTGTTGCCAACCGTTAATTGGAAGAAACAAACCTTCTAGGATTAATTATGAAACTGAAAAACTTAGAAGTGTTTCAAATGATTTTAGTTATCAGAAGAACAAGAGCTGAGAGCACCAAAATAGTGGGACAAAGTTGGATTTCTTAGTCAATTAAAAATGAAAGAATAAAATTAAAAGCGCTTCAGCTTTATTCCTTTATATGTTTTTAGATCTCTAATTCCCATTTTTAATTGAAAAGGGCATTCGTTATTTCAAAGTTTAAATTGAATAATAGTAAACAAGAAACATTTAGTAGACCACCACGATGTACCTGTGGTATTTACTTTCAATTTTCTCAGTAGCGGTGAGTGTTTTTATAGTTTTCAATAAACCCACTGGTGCAAGCGCTGATAATTAGAAATTTGACATTCGTTTACCTCAAACCGAAAATATAGGAAATGAGTCCTCACTTCCTAAACATTAACAATACAGAACGCTTAATGTTTTGCAAACGTTGATTGGGTCTTCGAGGCCTGAAAATATCGCAAACCGTCTCAGTAACAAAATGTCAAATATTTTACGCGCGATAGTGTCTCGCTTTCAATCATTGCTAGAGTACTCATGGGAGTGATTATGATTTTTACTTAACCGTAAAAGAAACGAGCATTAATTTCTTACACAAGTAATTAATGTTTAAAAATCATTCACATAAATTGCATTGATTGGGAAAGATTGCTTGTACGATAAAATAAACGATATAAGTTGCAAAGTTGTTTTAAAAGTAATTGGGGCAAAACTTATTAAAGAAAAGGTAATCTTACTTTCAAGTAAAATTTTGTTTAAATTTGGGACGACGGGTCAAGAAAGACTGTCTAAATCAAAAAGTGTGAAATAACCTCTTTGTCAAGGTATTGCTGACTTGAAAATTTGTTTTACCATTTAGTCTATTACAAAGAGAAATGGATCCATAACAAATGCGACAGATAAAAGACCGTAACACAGTTCTGAAGAAAATATACAATCAACAAATAATCTTTGTTAAAAAAATATAAATCCTCTAACGCCAACATAACTATTATCTTTTATTTATCTTTAATTAAATAACCCAACTGGGACCCATTTCTTCACAGCTATATGAATTTGTTTTCGTATGACATATGTTGTATTCTACAGTAAATAGGGTGAAGCCAATAACAAATGACTATAGGTCCGCCGATATAAACCGTGCCCAAGGACTTGACGAAACACTTTTCATTAATAAATTTACTTTTAGAAAAACTTGACTTAGATATAGCCCTTTATGGGCTATTTTGAAAAGTTGCGGAATTATTTGAAACATATACGCAACTATGTGGAAAAATGAATTAGCTTTAGATTACATGTTTACTTCACCACTCCTAGATGATTTTTCTAATTTCAAATTTACCTTGAATCATGCTTAGAAGGTCGAAATTTATGGCCACTTCAAATCTTCATTATCTTTTGCTTGTATGGTATATAAGAGTTGGATTTTAGATGTTCACAGTTACTATTTCTTAACGTTATTGTGTGCCGTTTTTCAATTTTCTATGTCGCGGTATTTTGTATACAGTTTCCATTTTAACGCGCTTAACACTTGATTTTTTATGCAGCGCACATTGCTATTCACAGCTGTATTAACTTCGTTTGTTATTTATCTAATTAAAAATATTGAAATTTCCAAAAGATCCTCAAATGTGCAGTCATTAGATACAAACTTGGTTTCTGGGTACCATCCATGAAGTTTTGCACGGACTCTAACACTATTGTAAGGTGCCATTAACATCAAACGTATTATTAACATAATAAGATAATTAAATTAGTTGCAGATTAATTGAAGGTTCTGACGTGTAAAGACATGCTTTGTTGTATAATATAAAACCAATTGTGAATTTATTATTTCGAATGAACGAAGTTTATATTATCCTAAAATAAAATGGCGGACTATCAACTTTCAGACGAGTGGACAGGTTATTGCACGTTGTTTCATTTGCCATTGCAATTCAACGCAAAAACCACAAGGGAAGTTTTGAATATTTATGAAAGTCAAGGTTAATTCATATAATTGGTTATCGACAATTTTGCATTATTTCATATCTGATGCTTTAAAATAGCTGGTTGACTTGGATTCATACTGACAGTGCAAGAAACGGCTAGCAGATTTGGGGCCGCTTAGTCGCCAGTAAAAAGATATTTTCATGAAATCTACAAGGCACAAAGTAATAAATTTGGGTTCCACATAATTTATCGAGAAGAGCGAAGGAACATGAGTGATTATTTGCACATTGTTGTTGACTGGACGACAAACTAATCCATTTCTTGACGGAATTGTCATCAGCTATGGGAAACGGACCTTATACAGTAACTTCAAAATGAGCGTTCGATTGGAGCAATCAATGGCTTAACTAATTCTGAGTTGTTGTCTGTTGTCACCAAGTGAAGTGGTTACATAATAGCATAAAAAGGTTATTCAATTTGGAACGATATAACATGACAAGGCCATACACCATGAAGCAGAAATCATCATTTGTTTATATCTAAGTTCGAAATGTCAGTAACGTCCAAGTTGATCTTGAATCATGTTTTTGTCATATCCAGCATATTTTTCTAAGAGAGGAATTGAAAATTCACAGATGCGGAGACAAAAGGTTGTGGATTATAATGTTAATTATACAAGTTATTACACGAATGAAAAAAGTAGGCTAAATATACGTATTTATTGTCTGCGACAATCTAGTTTGCACACCTAAGTTGAGGAGAGGGATAAAGGTTAATACTCCATGGATATCGTATTTACTTATTTTAATATTAAATACATTCCGCAATTTGTTTATTTTTGATTTTCGTTGTACCACATCAATTCTATTTTCTATTGATATAAGACGCGGACAATAACTTCAAAATATGATTCTTTATCAAGAATCAAGAAAATACATGTGTTGCATTTAGAGACTTATACAATATATTAAGCGATGTACTAAATAGAACATAATGTTTGGTACGCATTTTTGAAAATTTAAGAAACAAAGGATTAAAATTTCGACAGAAACTTTTCAGTCAACAATCTGTTGGGTACCTAGAAACGCTTGATTTTCGTTGCCTTACCTGAATTTGCTTAGTAAAATTTTTTTGGGGTATTTCTAAAGCTTGTGGGCCTTGGAAATGTTCTACCTCACATGTTTCATCTGCGAAATGTTTTGAGATTTCCACAGCCATGGTAATAAATTATACGGGAATTCTCCAAGTTGTTCCAAGCTACTCTTGTTGGAAAATGAGTTTAGAAAGGATTCTCAGGTAAGGCAAAAGTTGAGGTGCCACAATTCTTTGGACTTAACGATGGGCTATTACGTTATCTTTAACGAATGTTGGTGCTGACATATTACCATATCCGGTACCTCTCCAAGGTATAATACTTATAGCTCGAAAAACATACCTCACTACAGAACATTGAGGATCACGCGTTTCTTAAGGCATTCTCTCATATAAGCTCGATTACAAGGTCTGCCCAAACAAAAGCAGGATTTGTCACTGAATATGACCAGATTACATTACTCATCCAAGTGCAACCATTCTCTGCACTACTGCAGTTGTTGACATCGGTAATCGGTATCGTAAACGATAAGAAAAACCTAAATGATTTTACTCGACGGTAAACAACTCCCACTGTTGTTGTTTTTATTCTACAAACCATTGGCTCGAAATTGTCTATGATGCAGCGATCTTAATGTTTTGCTGACCTTTGTTGAGGTTCTATACTTGCGCCGTTCTCGGCTTTGTTAGATGCATCCTCGATAGCAATTTGAGCAGACAACATTAAGAACAGTTACGATAAATATCTGTTATCACATATACTGGAATTTAACAAACAGGAAAGAAAGCTACATCGCTGATAACGTTCAAATTGTGATCATTTCTTAGATTAGTAATAATAAAATCTGTATATCAAAAATTATTATAATTGAGTAGTTAGTACTGAGTGTTCCATTTTCTATGTCACATGGTATATTTTGGTTTTGAGTTTGAATAATGTTTAGCCTCTAATTATTTAAGAATTATTAATTAGCCGTTTAACACATTTTCAGTTTGACACCTTATTTATTATACCCAAGGAGGATAGCTAAATATTGAAATACATTAACATGTTATGTATTAGTCCCAACCCCGCTGGAATGTAACTAAAATGTGTTATTTTATAAGACGCGAATAATTTTTTGTGTTTCCATTTAATATCATTTTATGATAAATTTGTTTTATGTCAGTGTTTACATACGCAGTTGTGCTAAAGTTTATGCATAGTGTAGCTGCGTATGTTGTTTGGGTTGCTTAAATTAAAGCACCAGCCACATTTCAAAACGAGTTTGTCCTTAATTCATTTCGAAATAGCAATTACAATGTAACAATATTTTTTTAAAATTAAATCCCTTTTATTAGTATTTAACATTTTTTAGGTTTGAATAAGATTGTGGTTATAATTCGTAAGTACTTATTCGATAATTTACAAACCTATTTACGTAGCAAAATTTAATAAACCGAAATATAAGGCAATTCCGGTTAGACTAATCAAGAAGGGAAATGCTGCGCCATAAAAAGCATTAAAAGTTATATTTAAAATTTATTTATGGTCTGTGGTTTATAAATTTCGTTGTGATTAACCCTCAAATCCGCTTTATTAAAGTGAAGCATTGTATTATTATTTAACGTTATCGTGTTCAATTAAATCGAAATCTTACATTAATATTCAGTTATGTATATTTTTTGTTCCGAAAGTGAAATTTAATGTTGAAAATAATCATGTCAAGCAATAATACTGTATCGATAAATTTAAATATTCCTGTTACTTAATTCATGATATTCAAATATCCCATACCTGTTTTTCGACCAAGTCAATAAGAAACAATAAGAAGTTAATTATTTAATATTTTAGGCTTTCCATACCTGAGTTTCTTTAATCATAAAGCTGCGATTATTGATTAAACCAAACTAAATGTTTCCGTGCCTAATATAATTAATAATTTATTAGCAAACCTTTTTCGAGAAAGTTCGATTTGTTGCAAACGCAATGTTAGAGGAACAAACTTTTGAAAAGACGAATTTATATAAAAAGGATATTTCATAACTTCAATAAAATAATATGGCATTTAAAGTTTATAGACTTATTCCTGACATACAAACACTACAACACAATACACATAAATCCTTTCGTTGTATAGCATTGGCCTCAACGGTTAAAGTAATGAATTTTAAAAATATATATTTTTGAATATTTTTCAAAATGTCGCATAAAATGTAAACAAAATACTACCACTTTCTACATAATATCTCACTTTTAAAATCCTTAAAGAATATTGGAATGACTGTAGTAAATGACGATAAAGGAAATGGATGTTTATGAAGTGAACCTATATCTAAAAGGTTCGTTGTGTATTAAATTCTAGCGGTTTCGTACGATTTTTAAGCTAAATTTGTAATCAATATTGCTTATTATTGCCTGTCTATCAAATCTTACCATGTATTTTAAGAGAGTCTTGGAAACTAGTATACTTTCTACGATTATTAGTTCATAATCTGTTACGACTAGAAAGATTCATATTTAGTCTCCAGTGCTCCCTAATATTTTGCGTACATTTGCGACTACCGGGTCTAAAGGATTATCAGTGTCGCTGTCTTTCTTAAAATCCCAACATGCAGATTCTTGGTGCTTATTAAGATACGATTTTAATGCAAACGTCTTTTTGCATTTTGGACAACGAAAATTTTTGTCATTTGAGTGTGTTTGCATATGCGCACGTAAATTTGACCTATCAGCAAAAGCTTTACCACAATGTGCGCACCCGTATGGTTTTTCTCCTGTATGCGATCTAAGATGACCTTGTAATAACCACGGCCTTGAAAATTGTTTTCCACAAGCCCCACAGCTATGGGCCAATTTATGTGTTAAAACGTGCATTGCTAAGGCGGGCATACTAACGTAGGCCTTACCGCAGGTCATACATTTTTTGGCAGATTGAGAATCAAGACTTCTGTGTGTCTGTCGATGCCTTGACAGGTTACTGGATGTTGCATATTGCTTGCCACAATCCATGCAAATATAACGACTTGGTTTTGGAGAATCTTCCTCTGCTTCTAGTTTTGAGCTTCCATCGCAATCATCTTGAACGACCTTGTAAAACCTCTGCAATAAAAAAACGATTTAATTTAAATAATATAAAAACATTTCTAACAACTTTATCAAAATAATTAAAACTTCGTCAAAGTAAGCGGAGATAAATTGCCTCTTACATTCTTTTTTGGCGTACAATATAATAATAAAATAGTAACTCATGTTTTAGTTTACAGGCTAGATCAATAAAGTTACAAAAAAAAATTGCAACAAGTGCTTACAGTGGGCACTTTATTAGAAAGTTAAAATTAGAGTATTGAAATGTTATAAACTTTCCGACCAAAGGAGGCAATAAACCAGGAAAAAAGTCGAGGGAGAATAGTTGGCACGTATGGTGATAAGTATCATCCTGTTATATAATAACATTTTTTTCCAAGCAGTTTCAGTGAGGACGTGAGTTTATTAAAAGTGACCCCAAATCTGGAATACCAAAAAAGGCAACAAACGAAGTCATGATTCAAAGAGTTAGGCAATGGTCTTTGAAGATCATCGCATAAAGCTGTTAATAATAAGTAGAGTCTTGGAAATATCCGAGCTAATCATTATAACCATCTTTTATGACAGCTTGAATGTTAGAAAAGCGTGGGCAAGGTGGGTTCCATTCGTAATTGAACAAAAATTGCTCATGCTGAAAATTTCATTTGGAAGCTTTAGTTAATGATTCTAACCTTTTCGCTAAAGTTATGACTGTGGATGAGACGGAATCCAAGCAATTGATTTAGAATAGGCTTACACATCTGAAGAAATCCCGTACTCAAAAATCTGCTGGGAAACTGATGGTTACAGTATTTGGGATGCTAAAGGAATTCCCTTAATCGAATAAATGCCAAAAGTGATCAGAATAAAAATAAATGCGTATTCTAATACATTGAAAGATTTACATAAAGCAATCGATCAGTTGATCAAAAGTTGTTTCTGCTGCATGACAGTGCAACTATCCATGACGCGATCAAAACTTGCTTAATTGTGCAGGAATGCGACAAGTCCATTTCTGGCTCTATCTGTTCGGATTATTAAAGGAAAACCTAAGAGAACGCCGTTTTGATTCAGATAAGAGTCTAAAAGCAGTCGCGGACAACGTTCTTGCAGACTAATGAGAACCCTTTATTACACACAATAAATTGATTGGAGGGGAAATGGCGCAAGTACGTTGATGTAGAGAGGAACTGTGTTGAAAAATATAGTTATGAAGAAAAGTGTACCTATCTCTTTTAAACAGATTGCTATAAAACTTTTATTTCGCAAGAATTAACTGGTCATTAAACAGAAAGTTGTCATTACTCTAGTTAGTAAAGTGCAACAAGGGATTACTCGAGCCAGAGAAAATGAAATTTAAAATAAAGCACTGCTCTGTATATTTTAGTTTTTTTAATGGTAGGATTTATAATGCACCTTTAGCTTATGTAAATACCTGAGATTGTCGGAAAATTATCTTCCCCTGTCTACCACCTGCAATATATGAACAAAAAGAGGTATTATTTCATTATTTTTCGATATAGTCGCCACAAATATGATGCACTTGTCGCATCGCTTCACAGATTTCAAGAACTCTGTTCATAAAAATTCGTATCTTGATGATGAACGAAGTTACATAGGCGTCGACATTAGCATTGGTGGTGAAAAGCTGCCATGCCAATGCCTTCTTTAAAAAAGAGAAAAAGTGAAAGTTACTGGACGCCCAGTCAGTACTAAAAGGCGTGCAGTACAATCGCTCCCAATTCATGTTAGCATAAAGCTAGAGGCTGCTACTACCTTTTGAATTAGTGCTTGGCAGATCTGTTCGCGATTGACGATATCCCGCTTCAAACATTTCAACAAAAGAATTCCTTTGGTATATAAAAAGACAAGAAAAATAACCTTATTTCTGTGAAGTTTACCTTATATTTGTTTCTGTCTTCATGGGGATGGACTTCGGCTCTAAAGTAATGTGATGAGTCCAGTCTATTCCACAAAAGAAAATAAATTTCCTCCATCTTGTATCGTAAAAGATACTGGGGATTAACTGTCGTCTGAGACCTGTGAGTTGACAAGGCATGCAATCTATGACACTTTATGGCACTATACAATATTGTAGAAATGGCTGTTTCTTTTAATTAGTTCATTAACTCCTGTCCGTTTTGGAAGTTAGTCTCATACAATTCCAGTAGCCGCTGATGACCTTTGTTTACTACTGCAACACACCTCTGTTCTCGATGTTGTCTAATCACAGATTACTTAGCGCTTCCTTTCTTTTTATTACATCTACACCACTTTAACAATCAAGATTTTGCGTCCAAAATAGAGAAGGGACGATACATGCAAAATATTGCCAACCCAATCCTAACTGATATCTAAATACTGTTTTTAATCGTACTTTAGTGTTCAGTTGTCATGTATTATTTGCAGTTTTTTGTGCACTTAGAGTTCAGGTCTTACTGAGGTACTTTAATATCACGTTTTTGTTTTAAAAAGAAGGCAATTGCGGTTTTACTGAAGCATAATCTACTGAAATAAGAGTTTCGATTCATGAAGGGTATTCTCGAAAAGAATATGTGAAAGTACTTAGTGTTTGTCAGAAAATCATTGGAAGGATTATAGCAAACGGTTAATAATTAAAAGCCGAGCATAGATTTCAGGATAAGTAGTGCCGTACAAGAAAATTTAAATAAATAATGTCGAGTATTAATTAGCAAATAATTAATTAATTAATATAAGTTAGATCTTTGCTAAGAAGTATAAAGTATTTATTTAATTAGTTTGAAAAAAAAAGAAACACCGATAAACAGGTAGAGTTGTTTACTGAGTTCAATAAATAATTAGTTTTTAACAACATTTAATCATTGCGCGGTTCATTTTTATACTATCTAATTTTAAAGACGGAATTTATAGTTCAATAATGTAATAAAACCAATAAAAAATAATAAAGAACAAACGAGACATTTTAAAAATACTTATATGTTTCAAAGATATAAAAATGCTATAAGAGAACAGTTACCAGGTATGCACATATATCCATACACTTGTATATAAAAATGCTATTGGTAGAGTAAAACTAAGGAATGAAAATTAAAATAAAACAAAACTTTTAACGAAAGCATTCTTCGACAACCTATGATATACTTCAGTTAAAAATTGTAGTTATTTTTATTAAAAGCAAATTGAATGTACAGTTTCATTTACAGTTATTTAAAATAACAATTTAATGAATTCAAATGGATATCAAATTGTAATTATTATTAATGGGATAGTTAAAGTAACAAATGTTGTCAAATTAATGAAAGTTATGGCAAATTTAAATAGATTGTAAATTCTTGAAATTGAGTTGTAGTTGATTTTTTCAAACGATAACACATATATGAAAATGGCACGCTCTAGAACCGGAACTTAATATGGACGCACATCGAAGAGGATAGAATGTTATCCCACCACGGCAATCATATTTAATACAGTTAATATTACTAGAGGCAGAAAGTTAATAAATTTAATGTAATTAATGACTATTTTTAAATCGTTAGACAATAGAATTCTAAACATTTCTTGACAGTTAGCGCGCTAAAAACTTTAACGATCACCAAACTTCAAGAATAATTAGGTAATTTTGAAATGTCCATGTTTGAGTCAAAACATACCAAAAGTTCAAAATCTCAAATTCCCAGTAGAAAGACTACTGCCTATTCTATTCTGACCAAACAGTATCAAGTAGGGAGGCTGAGGCTAAACTGAAAGTGAATTTCACTTTTGGATAGATATCAACCTATTTCCAAAATACGCCGTGCCGTGATAGATTTAAATGAAACGTGCATTTCGCCCGAAGCTAATAACTGTATATAGGTTAGCTTTGAATGCATAAATGTACGCACAAGGTATTTTAAAAATGCATGTGGTGCCATATTCATCCCTCATTAGCCCAAAGTTTCTGTCCATGAAGAATAATGCTTGGCCGCAGAGTGCTTCAGCTATTACTGGCTGTATTAAGGAAGCAGATATCATTACAATGGGTGCGCCCTTCAGAAGTGCAAATTTGAATTCAATAGAATACTTATAGGGCATTATTTGAAAAGTATGTTTTAGTCCGGGAGCAAATTGCAGTATCCCTCACCATGGTGTAAGTGTGTAAGTAATGTATGAAATCTAACGTCACTGCCCATTAGAGTGCCAATATTTTTTTAAACTCCATATTATCGTTATAGTTGAAGATTGCTTAACAAGATTGTATAGAATATACTTGAATTTTGAATTGAATGATTTTAAACGTTACTTTAATTGTACTATGTGTAATAGTAGTCCAAATATACCCTGCATAGAGACTACATACTAAACAATTAAACAATAAATTTTGTTACCTAAAGCTTGTTTAATAAGCGTCAAGACATTCAAAATTGATAATAGATCACAGATATTCAATTTTATTCTACAATAATTGTAATATTGTAAGGGTTATGCATAAGCCTGTTAATGTTATGAATATAATGTGAATAAACATAGATTTTATGAAGAGCAATATAGAAGTAATGTTTATATATTGGTGGGTGTACATGTATGTAAATATGATGCACTGCCTGGCATTATAAAGTGGAGAAAACTTTTGGAGTTTAATATATATGCATTATTCAAATTCCCATGAAAAATTCATGTAATACTGTACAACAATTTTTCACAAATACTATTACAGCAGTATGAAATTTAGGTACAAAGTAATTACAAAAAAATAATGAATATGTAGTCAAACATTTTAGCTATGTCAATGTTACCCGCCTTTAACCCATAATTGGTTCTTGAAATTACCGCTAAAAGTCAAAACTCTTAAAATGAAAATTAATTTCCATATTCCTTAGTGAGGACCACAAGAACAAATTGTTCAGATATGTTATTTAAAAATAGAGCCGCAAAATGGTGTAGACAAGACAGAAAAACGAAGTACGAGGAGTGTTCACATTTTAACAAGAATTTTGTTGTTAGAAGTATAAAAAAATAATGAACTAAAACAAGCTTTGTATGACGTGCTAAGACAGTTTTGTGCTTGTTATTAGCACTACTCGAATCCGGGCAGTCGCCCGATATCCGCTAGCGAAAACATCCCTAACGCATATCATAGTCGGCGCTTCGCTTAAAATTACATGCGTATTAAAAATTTTCGGCGATTCGCCGCAGGACGCTAAATACACCTCCAGCGACGTGTTAGTCGCTAAAAAAAAGCACTTTACTATAATGCAAACATACCATTCATAAATACCGATTTGATAATCAGATACATGGAGTAAATTATTAAGGTCTATATTCACACATAAGCCTCATTGCAAAAACATCAAAATTGCGCCATAAAATTTCAGGTGTTCAATTCTTTACGTAATTAGTATTCAATGCATTACACTGAATTAACTACAACTTGGATTTAATTAAATGTTGGAACAAGGAATGTAGATAAGTTATGAACTCCGTCCAATTACTGATTGTCAATTTTTTTAATAGTTTTTAACGATTTCACTAAAACACGCATTCACCAAAGCTATTTTAATAATTTCCGAAGGAAATTAAGGAAACGTTGAGTAAACGCTAAACAAAGGTATTTTATAAAATCGTCATTCAAATAATTTTAAAAGATACATTTACTATTGAGTTAAACCACTAAAGAAAACTGTGCTACGTTATACAAAGAAACCTATCTAATCTAATCATGAATTTAAGTTAGATAAGTAAACTGTAAACAAATGTAGAAAACTGCCGCATGAAAACTATAATAATAACATATTGAAATGTAGGGGTAGTAATAGTTCTCTTTAAAAAAATAGACAATGTACCGTTATGCTGAATACAGTACACAACACATACATTTTGAATGCAAAGTTAATTCTTAACCGGATTGGTTCATAAACACTTCGATTATGCTTTATCCTGGAACTGCCAGTCGACAAAATTCGTTAGCTCCACGCAATTTATTTCATACGCCGTTTACCTTTGATGTACTTTTTACGCGGATATCGTTAAATAAAAATATGCACCTACAGGTACAATCCAAATTGCAAATATCCCACATAGGCAAAACAGTGTACTTAATATATACAATAAACTTTAATAATGGCTACCAAAACTATACATGGCATTAAACGCTGCTAAAATAAGAAATAATTATAAACTAGTGGGGAAACAAAACCCCTTGCAAAAAGGTCAAAACCCTAAAACGTTCTCGTAGATGTTACATTAATTCAGTAACTGAACAAAAAATTCCTGAACTAATAAACTGATTCAAACGTAACGTTTCGAAGAAATCGTCCATCTTCGTTATCAAGCACAATAAAGTGGTTAAATCAATTTATAGCTGCAAACAATGAACTATCTATAACTATGCAGTATAAACAAGAGATGTAATGATGTAAGGTGTATTACAAAATAAAAGAACAAATTATATGAAATCTTTAGTTCTTAAAATCTAAATAAATAAAACAGAGTTAGACAGAAGTAAATTTGTATAAAAATATACAAAAAGCGCCACACACAAAATTTCGACTGAAAGTTAGCCGTAAAGCTATAGCGAGATTCGACAAAATATACGAGGGTTTATAGTAAAATAGAATTGTATTAATTCTTGATGTAGAATGTCATTTTATTTTGCTAACCACTCCTTTTGTTCGATTTTATCTAGAGCTCACGTTTATATCATCGTATATGTTCAAGGGAGTTCACTGCAAGTTTTATATTTTGTTTCTACCTTGCAGCTCGCTTTGTATATTTTTATGCATATTTGTTCTGCTTTGTGGCTGGAAACTATGGGATGCGGAAATTCCTTTAATTCTCTCGACTTCAACTATTAGAATTTTGCCGGATCTGGGGGAGTTTGACCCCTAATAGGGATTTTTAGCATGTCAAACATCACATTGACACAGGACCTATGAT
Source organism: Phrixothrix hirtus (assembly GCA_024586415.1). Taxonomy (NCBI): domain Eukaryota; kingdom Metazoa; phylum Arthropoda; class Insecta; order Coleoptera; family Phengodidae; genus Phrixothrix; species Phrixothrix hirtus. The sequence continues at coordinate 13,540 of JAHWXV010044989.1, forward strand.
CTTACGTCCTTATTCAAGAAGAAAGCATAGTTCAAAATTTGTCTGCGCTGAAACATTTACTGACCTCTATCGGGTTCGAACTCAGGTCCCTTGGACATCTAGCGTCTAGTATTATGCGTATATGTATTTAATTTAATTTTGCCTTTATTTATATTTTAAGCCATCAAAGCTTTGTTTTAAGTTGTTTATTTATTTTGTAGTACTCTGTGCATTTTTGCATGTCTATTATAGATTTAAATCTTTATTCTGCTATATACATTTCATAGTTATAGGTGACGTTTTAATAGCAACGTTACCAATGGGGGCATGTTTGTTTGCAACAGAAGGCTATAAATGAAACTATGTATGTTTATTGTGTGTGTTAAATGTACTATTTTGTTTATAACTGAGACCTGCATTTTCAATCCTAAAGGTTTAAATATTTTTATTTTAAAGTATTCTACTGTCCATAATATGTGAAATTAATGATGTCCAAAGTCATCAGCGGCTACGAGGTTAAGGATACTTGAAGTGTTGATGAAGCAACCCGGTTAAGGATTAATTAACTTTGCGTTCAAAATGTTTTCACCATTGTTTATCTATTTAATTTTAATGTATTATTACTATGGTTATGGTGTTTATAGTTTACTTACTTAATATACGTTCGTGATTACATTATACAGATTTATTTAAATATCATAACAAGTTTTAACTTCTACAGCTTTGTTACTGTTTTATTTTAAAATTATTTAAATTACGATTTTATAAAGTATTTCTGTTTAACGCAACTCATCGTTTGCTTAATTTTCCCCGAAAATTATTAAAATAACTTTGGTAAATTCATGCATTTTGTAAGATAGTTAAATATTACAACTGACACGGAAGTACAGAAGTCAGAATTTCCGATAGTGGACAGCTAGTCAGTCAATATATCTTTAATTTGCAATTAAAGAGATTGAAAGACCTTTGGTACCGGAGCAAAAGTAAGATGCTCTTGTTTGGACGAGAAATTGGGGCAGCGGTGATAATAGTTCCTTCAAGCAGGATATTGGATTCCAATTTTTCACAGCGTTTTTACAATGAATACAGTATTTATATTCTTGTAATCAGACATACGAAGCACCAAGGAAACACAGGTGTGTCTAATTGTTACGTAAACCAGCGAAAATTGGTGCCCTAAAAGATATTGTATGTTCACGGAAGGTTCTAAGTACTAATCTCGGCCATAGCCATGTGAGAATTAAAGAAATCTCGGAACTAGTAAATGTTAACAAAGAAATAGTTAAAATATTCCACATGAAAATTTGAGCATGAAAAGGGTATGTATAAAAATTGTCCCATCTTTAAAGTCATCAGTAAGCGATCTGACTTTCTGGAAAATGTCATAAAATGTAGACACTTTGGATTCCTCAATATGATCCTGAAACCAAAGCCATGCGCTCCTGCAATTTGGCTTCACCGGAAATAAAAGCAGAAAAGATGAAAAATTCCAATTTTTCGGTAGTGTTGGCTATTTTTTTCACATTAAACGCGTTATTCATATCAAGTAAGTTTCTGAAAATGAAATTGTTAATAAGAGATATTTTGTGGAAGTTTTGGGAAATCTCTGTCAAAGAATGCGATTGTAAATGACAGAAATCTGGAGTTGGGAGCTTAGAATGGCATCTCAGAGAAGTAGTTTATGACGAAAAGCAACATTCCTATTTTCCACACCTATCTGGTTCAGTAAATATAGTATCATATATTTTCTACCTGTTCCGAAAAGGAAAGAGTTAATTTTGAGTTTGAAAGCAGTGAAGCCCTTGCGCTATTTGTCAATAGTGGATTGGGGATAACATTGTCTTTATACAATTGTTTGTCCAGCTATTTAATTATCACACTAGGTGCAGTGGATGGCTTGTTAAGCGTAGGATTAATGACTCAGTAGACTTAAACAATTACAAGTAAAGTAATACGTGAAATTATTTTAAACAAGGTATTTTAGATGAGATAGTATCGATAAAGTCAATAGTATGGTGAATAAAAACCAAGTACATGAATAACTTATACTGGTATGCAAGGTACGGCTAAAGTCAGAGCAACATCACAATAATAAATAATTAAACTGCATTTTCAAGCACTGATTGTATGCTTCTTAAGCTTAAGTGCTATGTAGAAATATTTGATGGTACTTTTTGCGGATTTAAATTTTTACATTCCTAACGGATCATTTTTGTCGTCATTAAAGGTCTAGGATTATATACGATTTCCTTTATTTACTATTTCCACCATATTTTTGGAAATTCTCCTGCTATTTAGATATTAATGTTGTTTATACCAACAAAATTAGTCATAACTTTAATTCTTAAATCAATTTATACATCTAGTTAGTTACTTATTATTTTATCGACAACTTCGTTTCAATCTCAAAATAATAGAGCGCATTTACTTTACAAATTGTTATTTAATTTATACAGTTTGTATCTATAAACTTGCGGGATCCTTGCTGGGTCGTCGGGGAATTACGCCTGCCTGAAGAGCCTAAAGATAGGAGAAACCAGTCACAGACTCTTCTCCGATATACTACTTTGAATTAAGAAATTTTACTTTTGTATATTTTTCTACAAAACGTGTGGGGTCGTTTTTAATTTTAATTCTTACTTATGAATCTTGTTTTATTTTATAGCAAACCATTTTGCTAGCCGCTTCGCTTTTTGTAACTGAGTTTTCTCTCCCTAATGAAAGTTGAAAGTAATTTTACATTAAATAATTAAAGAATTTCACCAAAGTTATAGGAATAAATGTTAAATAAATATTCTTAATATTTTGTAGAATCTACAAATTTGTGTTATCTACATTTAAAAATAGGTTATCTACCATTAATTTGCCTAACATCTTGAAATTCGCGCCTTTTGCAGGATTTTCAAGAATCTTTGAACAATTTCGGTATATAGTGCCACTGAAACAGTTACCGGATAGATTATGCTCTCTTAATGCCCTGTAAATCGTTAAAATTATATTTTCGAACGCTTATATTGCAGATACACATACTTGCTGTTTTTTCAGGAATGACGCTTAACCTATTATTAGTCAAGGCCGTAAACGATGCAAGTGCTGCTAAAAAACTTCAAGCGGAAACCAGTAGATATAATAAAACAATGGAGGCGATTGCAATAGGAAAGAAAGGATCTGGTCTTTATCTCAAATCATACAAGCGCGGAAGTGCTTTGTATCTGCGACCTTATACGTATTCAAAAAACTTGTAAATCTGCCTCATAGATCACTAATAGATGTTGAACTGAGGGAATATGCAAAAAATGTACCGAATTTTGGAGGTGCATCTATGCGCCATGGTTTACATAAAAAACCAAGAGTTAATGAGGCAGGTATTAGAAACTTGGATAAAACAGAGAATGAAGGGACGCATTGGGTTTGTTATATTAAAGCAGATTGGAAAGTTTTTAATTTTGATAGTTTTGGAGATATAAGTCCACATAAGGAAGTTGTTGAGTATTTTCGCGACTGTGATATTTACTACAACTATAAATGAATGCAAGAATTTAACACAGTCATCAATATAATAACAGGGTCGTATAGAAACGGCGAAAGAGTGAAGGCGCTGAGCGAGATAGACATTTCAATGCCACCTGGTTTTAGATTAAATAAAGTTCTCGCTAACCCTACATTTTTGGAAGTGAATACAAGCCTTATAAATAATATCACAATAAATTTAGTAGATCAGCGTGGCGAACATATAGATTTCGGCAACGAAAACTTTTCAGTTCCTTTGGAATTGAAAAAGGAAA
>JAHWXV010044993.1:0-10373 GCA_024586415.1 Phrixothrix hirtus
TAATTTATGTACTGTTTACACAAGTTATTTTACTCCAAATTTCGTTGAAGAATCAACTCTTTTACGGTAACGTAACAGTAATGCATGTTGGGCGTTGTTTCATTTAGATTTTATTAAGTAATATTAGAAAAATTCTTACATCATATGAAAGTACGACATTTTAACTTACGATAAAATGAAATAAATAGCACTTTCACTATATCTACGAAATTGATTTATGATAATCGTTTTTTATATCATATTCCATAGTGCGACGACTAGTTGAAAGACGAGATCGAGAAGTACCTGCACAACAATGGGGATTACGTCGAAAAATATCTGAAAGTTCAGCCTTTCCATCGATGTACAATTCTGTGCCAATAAACGTGTTTTTCTATGTGAAAAAAGGTGGAGATCTTATTTTACGGACAAGGTCCATATTATAATATCAGTACATAAATCCTACAAACAAATTACTGTAATATGTTCCATGATATTCTTAAATGATAAAGAATTACTAAAATAATTTACTTAAAATAGATAATAATGTACAAAATGTAGATTAAGCAATTTTGGCAGCTTCATAGCAAGTTCACGTTACTGGAATTACTATTTAAAATTGATAAAAATAAACTCTAGCTAGGGGGTTGACTTGGGAACTTCCTGACAAACCAAACCGGAAGCGGTTTCCACGGGAACGAGTATGGTTGTTTGACATATCGCTCCTCCAATATTGACTATACAAAGTTTGGCCGATTCTATCTACATTGTCAATTTTTAAACAAAGCAAGTCATAAAATTTTCAAATTTTGATAAATTTTAGTATCGCTTGGTCAAAGGTTCAGATGTATCACATACGAGAGTAGTTCAATAAGTTGTTTTCTTGATGTAAAAACATTTTATTTTTTAATATAGTTCCCCTTCAACTCAATACACTTATTCCAACGTTATACAAGACGTTTAGCTGCCGACTAACTAGCGGGAGGTCGCGGATCTTTATTCACTAAATTTGTTCTGTGGCAATCACCTGGAAACGAATCCGGAATATATAAACCGTCGAAAATAGGTAAGAAAGCGTCACTAATTTTATTTTGAAAATTAACTATTTTAACCAAGAATGCTAAAAACGGTAAAACAGCGATGAATAACAATGCTGTAGAATTGCCACAGGCACAATCGGGAAATATTACTTAATAAGTGTTATGTCGAACGGGATCATCCGTAGGATTCATTACGTTATTAAATCACTCAATGTCAGGCGTTGTACTTACATAAACGTTGAATAACACTTTGCAAAGATCGATGTTACACTTTGCTTACCTGAAGATATCTGAAATTAACATTAAATCTATTCTAGAAATAAAATACTAATGAATGAATCAAAATAATATGTCACCGATGGTGTAAATCTTCACAATTTAGGTTAATATTGATAATCAAGCACAAAACAACTTTAGTAACTAAATATCAATTTACGGCGGGGGCCCGCGTTCACAAAAGAATTGAAAAATTATTGCTATCTTAAAATTTAGGCTCTAGTTCATTGAAACTTTATATCGGTTACGCGTATGTATTAGATCGAGTGAACAACTAGGTCAACCTTGACCTTGGTACATACGGGTCACCCTGTATGTCTAAACTATTATTAATTGAATCAATTACATTCATTTCATTAGGTGATTACTCCACTGAATCTAAAAGTTTTGAGATAAAAGCTACCGCATATTTTGTTAGGAACACTTCATAAATGTTAATAGTTTTATTATGCAAATTACCTGTGATTAAGAAATTTAGACCAATTTTCCAAGTTCCTTTAGTTAAGTAACATAAAAATCGCTTACTTGGGCCTGGATGTAGGATGTCGGTGTTTTAACACATAAAAAAAGCTTGCTTTTATAATTAGATCGACCTCATTTTAATTTCCACAGCCTGCTAATAATTGTTTCCAAATATAATTTCCCAAGAGCGTGATAAATCCTTGCCAAATTATCGATGGCTAAAAATAACGAAATAATGCACAATACGTAGGGTTTCACATTAAAAGAACAAAGCTCTGGTTTTTTAAACATTTTAATCGACCTCAAACATGTCCGTATGTATTGCGGTTTAAGAACGAGACCCTTCTTTGTACTCCGAAAGGACGCTAAGAAGCGGAAAACGGGGTTGCAAGGTCCTTGCGTTCACAAAAGAATTAATCAACGAAAAAGTTAGATTTTTAAAAAGACCAATTGCGTGACTGCATTATCGCGGTAGAAATCCCCGAGTATTTTCGAAGTGTACAAGTTTTGCATGACAACATGATGTCATCCTTAAAGTATATTATCTGTAAATGTTGACACGTCATTTTTTTTGAAACAGCTACGTAGCAATTTATACGTAAATATTATATGGAATGATGCCTTTAGCTAAAATGATTTAATTCCTAACAAAACTGAAGAGATTTTTAATGACCAAAATTCATGAAATAAATAATTGAAGTAGGGATTCTTTAAGTAAAGCTAGCAAAAAGAATTGATTCATTTCGGATTTTAATTCACTTAACAATGACCTTCATAGCTAACTGCATTATGAAAAATTCGACGCGTCACAGCCCATACGAGATGCGTTCAAAAAGTCGCTTACTTAAAATTGATCTAAATATTTATTAACTAAATTTGAGATATAGATATGAACTTTATATATACAATGCGGCGAATTAAAAGGCGTTTACAAGTTATTCGAACGGGTGGGGCGATCCCAGTTTTTGATTTGTTTACTGTTGATTAAAGTCATAGATGTCAGGAATTTGCCTAACATATTTGTTTTTATCGAAAATGAACATACCTCATCTCCTTAACTAGTTCATAAGAAAGTGTCGTATGGTCATTTTCAGTCGCCATAACACAACAGGAATTGTTTTTCTAAAAAACGAGGCAATCATTTTATAGGAAATGGCTTGTATAGAAACACGCTTGAGTTTTCGTCTTTTACGATAACCGTCATTGTATTTCTTAAACATTTCTTTGCTCCATATGGAACGCGACTAATTTTGAGCTTCTGCGGTATCCAACGAGCACATATTCGCTGACGCTACCACATGATCGTGTAACATTGTTTTGATTTGTGACGACAAAGCTTTCTCTGCAGATTATGTGAAGATTTTTCTGCCGTAACTTGCGCACACTATCGACATTCTTGGAGCAATCGTCCCAACAGGCCGCCCTTCAGTGAAATTGATACATAATCCTACTCAATCGTGCTTGCTGTTCGCATACATTCATAACCGTCCTTTGGGCTATGGTAGTGGAGTTGGCGATTTATTAACTCATTAAAAATCATTGGACGAAAATGTGTGATAAATTTTGAACTTGTCTTGCAACGGAACGATTAAATGGTTTTTGATTTATCAAACGGCAAAATGTTATAGATATGTGAAATAATAAGAACCTATTCGCAGTTTTGCTATATTGTGACGCCTAATGCCATCTTGCGGATACCTTAGGTGCAATAGTTCGTATATCTAGCGATTATAGAATTCTATTTGGAGCAATCGCATTACGAAGCAGTCAGTTCAAAATAAATAATAATTGGATCAAAATATAGAAAATATAAATTAATTTGGAGTTGGAACAGAAAATCTACAAAAATGTAAAATTGGAAACAAAAATTAATAAATCAGGTATTTTACATTAAAATATGAAATACGGAAAAGGATATTATGAGTGACCCTCTAAAAGAGCTTTACGAAATCAAATTCTGGAAAGTGGATTAAAAACTTTACAAATTCAACAAAGCGTATATAAGAAGTTTTCTGCTCATAATAAATTATGTACTATACTATAGAAATATATCTTCTTCCCTTCTTGTCCATTTTACTTCCGCAGTGACCGAAATCTTCCCAAAACTTTGCGTATTGTATATTTGTATTAGCCAAACTTTGACGTAAAAAGTTATCTACTTTGACATTTCTAGTTAATGTAATTAAAATCTTTTAATATCATCGCACAATTTAAAAAAATACAGCCATCGGCGCAAAATTTGATGGATTTATTGAAATTTTGTTTATCATAAATGTTTAATTCCAGTATAGTGTGATTATAAATTAATTGTATTGTTATATTTCTAATGGTTACTTACTTTAATTGTTGATAAATAATCTAATTTATACAGAGTAAAATATAAATTAGCCCTTAAAATTAACTTAATTAATATCAGCGAGACAAAATCGAAAAACAAAACTTTTTAAAATAATTGTTATTTTTAGTAATGTATTCTCTTAAAAACACTTTTTATATGCACAGTTTTATGTCATTAATTCGGAACTAAATTAAATACGGGCTTTAATGACAAATCTTATTAGTAGAAAGGAGTTCTTGAACTAAAAGTAAAACAAATTTTTCAGTACAATCCCCAACGGCACATGAACAAAGTTGGCGTTTGTGATCTTTATAGCACTTTTTCTTATTTTTCTAGCCACTCAAATGTCTCATTTCCTCATCCTCTCTGTCCTATTCGTCTTGTTTTTTTGTGTTCTCATTTGCGCTCGCCAACATGAAATGTAAGTAAAAATATCATCAACGGCAAACTTCTAGCTGCTTATGGTATCTACTGCTTTTTTCAAATTACTCAGTAGCGTTAACGTTTTACGTGTGGGAAACTTGTGGTTAATTTAGAAGATTAAGAAATATCTGTAAATAGCAAGTTTCTCGTACTTTTTACGTAATTATAAAAACCCGCAGGAATCGTTATAGAAGCACTGAATTAATTTAAAGCCATTTTATGTTTAATATGTATGAAATTATGCCAGAAACAGGTGCTTCACATGAAAATAAAAGACGGAGTTGGTATTATTAAACATTAACTTCATAATTCTAGATATTAAACGTAAGCCTCAGAGTATTTTGTGTTCGCAGTTATTTCGTTTTATTTGCTTTACTAGTTAGCATTAGTAAATAAATATTACGCTAACGCGATGTTATTGTGGATTTTTAAGTAATGCCTATTGTACTTTGATTTAGTCTATTAAATATCAGGTGTTGTCGAAAATCAATTTACTTGGGAGTACTAAAATTATATCTCTCCCTGAAAGGACTAAAATGTCCTTGGCAAACAATGCGAATTGCATCAACGGGAATGTGATGATATGATGATATACTTAAAGAAGTGTCAGAATATATTATTAGATACATTTACGAGGGCAGCGCCAAAATTTCCCGGCCTGACATAGATCAAAGTATCGCAGCGAGTCAAAATGTCTTGTTAGCCTTGGAAAAAAACAAAAATGAATGTTACGTCAATTAGTTTTCCTACAACCGCCATTCCTTAACACGATGTCTAAAGTTACAAAAATTGAGTATTCCTTATTCGAGAAAGTCTTTCTACTCAAAACAAACAAGATCGGCAGGATAGGGTGTACCGGGAAAATTCGCCGGCTTATTTTACGGTAAAAGATTCGTCAAAACGGTTTCGAAAGGGACAGGAATCCTTGGAAGGTGACGCCAAAACAGGGAGAACTGTGGAAATCGTGGCAACCGACAATATTGCCCTAGTTGAAAATCTCCAAATAGATAATCAACGCGTTAAGGTGAAAGAACTAACACAAGAAATTCAGATACAACCGTTAGTCGAATCCTCCACGATCATTTAGGCATGAATAAGATTAGTGCAAGGTGGGTCTCCAAACATCCTTTTGGAGTTCTGCGGAGAAAATCCTATGAACGTGTTGAAAACAATTGTCACAAAATATGAAACCATGATTTTCTATTATGATTCCGTGTCCAAAAGGGAGTCGACGGAATGGAGGCGAAAAAGAGAAGCACCGCCAGAAAGTTCAAGGTCGGTTGGTTAACAAAAAAGGCGATGAATTCTTCTTATAGACTTTGAAGAACTCAACACCACAATCAACGGTGCATATTATACAGAACTCCTGTACAGATTACGACAAAATATTCGGTAAAAAAGACGTGGGAAACTGACCAAAGGTTGGCGTTTGCTCCACGACAATGCAGCCGTGCAGACTGCTGGAATTACACAAGCCGCAATTCATGACTGCGATTTTGAACAAATTAATCGCCCTCCGTATAGTCCAGGTATGGCTCCCACTGACTAGATCTGTTTGGAATTTTGAAAATGGACGTTCGAAGACGCCATTTCAGTGATGATGAAGAGGTGAAGGCTACAGTTTGGTAACATTTTAAAGACAAGCTGAAGATATTTTTAGGGGTACTGAATTGTTACTAAAACGATTTAATAAATGCATTGATGTTGCAAAATAAAATTTAATTGTGAAACTACGCAGTTTTGTTATATTCAACGGGAAATTGTGGCGTTGACCTCGTAGTACACGGTACGGAAAAAGCATAAACCACCCTAAATATTTCTATAACTAAGTTTTTTAATTTGACACTTTTTGGAGATATTCATTTATTTTTGTTCTCGGATATGTATCGAGGAGGTCTTAAAACAAAAAATACATCACATGACAAGTCACTGAATAGCTCCTTTTACGCTGAATATGATATAAATTTAGTCGAGTTTCACACCTTGACACTAAAAAGGAAACTATTCGAATGCCCGTCTCCAATTTTGACCAATTTTAAATGTTGTGGACATTTAAAACTAAAAACACGTATACTCAGTGACACAAAAATTGCAACACCAAGAAGGACTAGGAATTTCTTAATCAAAGTTGGTAGATCTGTTGGACTGACATTAAATAATAATTGATTAACTTTTGAGATCAATTGGTAATGTGATAACGTCACATTTGGCAGTTGTTATAATTTTTTGTTAACTTTTGCGGTCTGTGTTTTTCGTACGATTTGTTGTTCTTTTTCATTGTTAATTAACATTATTTTGGTTTTTGTTCTTTTGTTAACGTGTTTTGTTTGTTTAATCATGCCTAAAGTACGGCAATGAGGATATTCCCGTTAATTCGGGTCGAATTATTAGTTTGCGCGAAGCTGGTTTTTTATTTGGGGGAAATTGCTAACAGTGTAAATCAAAATCGGCCTACGGTAATGCGAGTGTGTCGTGCATGGTTTGAAGATGGCCAGGAACATCGTAAAAGAGGAACCGGGGCTATTACCGTCAATTCGGGTCGAATTATTGGTTTGCGCGAAGCTGTTTTTTCATTTGGGGAAATTGCTAACTGTGTAAATCGAAATCGGTCTACTGTAATGCGAGTGTGTCGTGCATGGTGTGAAGATGGCTAGGAACATCGTAAAAGAGGAACCGAGGCTTCAAAACGAATAAATGAGCATCAAGATCGTCGCTTAAGACAACTGGCATTTAGACAACGATTTTCCTCTACTCGGACCAATGGTTTGGTGAAGAAATTCGCCTTGTAACACTTAGAACAATTTATGCCCGAATCTGAAGTTTTGGGTTAATATCATATCGTCTGCAACTTGTGCTTCCTTTGACTGCAGAACATGGTCAGCAACGGTTACAATAGTGCAATTAACGATCTCATTGGAATCTTCAATGGCATCGTGTTGACTTTAGTGACGAATCTCGATTTTGTTTATGAGTGCACGATGGTCATATGAGAGTCAAAAGAAGGCGGGATGAACGACTAAATCTTCGATTTACAGTTAAGAGGCACACTGTGGGTGTTATGGTTTGGGGTGCTATTACTTATGGTAGCAGGTCTGCGTTGATGTTCATTCGAGGGAATATGACATCACAACGGTATATTACGGAGGTGGTTGGAACACATCTTCTGCTATACTTACAAGAGCTCGAAAATCCATTATTACAGCAAAATAATGCACGTCCACATGTAGCAAGGTTTTCCTTGAACCTCTTTGAGCAGGCCCGGATTAATCTTTTGCCCTGGCCTCCAAGATCTTCAGATCTTTCTCAAATTGAACATGTATGGGACATAATGGGTAGAAAGTTGCGAAATTTGTAGTGTTCTCTTTTGACTTTGGACGCTTTGAGAAATGAGGTGCAACTTGCACGATAGGCAGTACCCTAAGACGAGACAAACCACCTTATTCAATCAATGCTTCAGCGTATAAGTGAATGTGTAAATGAGAGAGGCCGCACCACACACTACTAAAAAATATTATAAAATTTTGTTTAACTAATAAAGGAGTTTCTCCCAAATTTTGCTCATTTATTACTATAACATACGTGAACATTCGTAGCAAATTTCATCCGGAAATTCCAGCCCCTTCATGGTGTTGCAATTTCTATGTCACTGAGTATATTTTCTTGGTAGAAAATGTCATTTTATTATTTAGTTATGTGCAGCATATCCAAAGCTAATCAAAATTGGAAAGACATCGCGCGTACTTTCTTTGTAAAATACTGTTGTGTCGTCTTGTAATGTAATGTGCAAAATGCGCGCCGCTAAATGAAGTAAATGATTGCCCAAAGGACGCCACATCGTGAATTCAACATTTTGCTTTGTCACATATTAAAACTTGTGTGCATCTTGTAGTTTAATAATGAAAACTCAAGAGGCAGAGGAAGTTAAGCTGACGGGCTTAGTGCCGTTGTGGGAGTTGCATAATAAAACTATGAGAAGAAAAATGGTAGCAATTCGCACAACAAATATTTAAACGTTCGTTAAATAAAACCAAGAGAATAATGCAAGTAAATCAAAATAATAACTATCGTGACTAGGACAAGTACAATGTATAATGAAAGAATCAAAGTTTCATAATTTATCTTGCATTTCACTAAAATTTTGTTACATTAAATAGAAGTGAAAAGTTTTGTACGAACAAATTATAATTATCAAAAATCTCGCTATAATATAAGTTCCTACACATGCGTCTACAGCTGCGTTGAATATACATTTTCTAAACTCGTTTTTGATGCTTTAACTACCATAATAAAAATATTCGACCTACAACAATAAAGCTGTTAAGTTCAATTAATTACGACAATTTTTATATTATTGAGAATTATTGCCTAAAATTCGCGAATGTCAATCAAAGTTACACGGGAAGAACTGGATAAAAAACACCTAGTTTGAATGCATAAACTTATATATAATTCATTCAGTCTTATTTAATAAAGTAAAAAGTTTGTGTGCCAAAGAGTTAGATGTATCTAATAGTTTTCCCTTTTACAATCGTAAAACATAATAAAATATTTGTATTATTTTAATTTGAAATTCGTTACGAACATTGTAACGTATTAAAAAAATAAATAATTGAAAGTAGAATGTTTATGCGGTATAAATGAATTAAGCATGAGACTGCTGTATAACTCTGTAAGGAATCTCAGGTGCTGAAGTAGGATATAGAATCTAATTGGTGATCTGGGACGCCAGCTTCATTAACTAATAAGACAGATGGTAAAGTTTATAAGATGAAAAGTTACAGAACACTACTTACATTTGCTGGTTTGGTCGGAAGCAGTATTGATAAATAAACTTTTGTAGCAAGTCGTATAATTTGAACATAATATTTAACAATAATTTAACACTACTTTACTGAATCAGATTAAGAATATAATTTAAAAATCTTTGGTTGAAATAAGAAATTTAAGAAATTTTAATCAAATACCAATCCATTTAAGCATTGCCCCTTTGTAATCAGCATTTCCATTGATCGCAATTTTTATGTACCTAGGCGTTGGCTAGTTAAGTACTTGTAACAGAATCCGGTAGTTTTCACAATACTAAACATAAATAAAGGTATTCCCTCCCTAATTAATAATTCCAAATAATATCAAATTACCACATATATATTTGTTTATTTGTGTAAAACTAACTTATCCCAATACACTGTCAGGTTTTGTTGGCGGTGTGGTTGGCACGACGACAGATAAATAGGGAGATTTTTGTCGGATAAAACGCGAGAAACGAGTTTTCTTCTACGCTCCGTGACGATTGAAAAACACGTAAAAGAAATTAAAATAACAGTTGTAGGTCGTACATGAAAGAATCGGTCGTGTGAGTGATTTTTTTGAAGTGTCAGGGTGAGTGGAAGGATTTCGCAGATGTAGTATGCCGGAATACCAGGCTTGAGAATTCAAATAGTAGATTTACCTGCCTTTTCTACCCCGTTTTCAGCTTCATTGAATATGTGAGAATCCCCCTGTGGATGCAGAACTCTATAAATAAAATCACGATTGACGATTCGGGTTGTGGGCAATCGAGAAATTCAGTGAAGTGACGACTAAGACTAAGGTACCTTTTATCACATTGTTCTTTTGCTTCCCTATTGTTTGCCTGTAAAGAGCGTAAGTGAAATGTCACGTATATTGGCGAGAATCTAATTTAATTTATAGTCTCGGCTGCCAACTATTGTAGATTTCCAGCTTAAAACTTCCGGTTGCGAGGCGAGCCTAATAGTACATAATTCCGGTCCAACTTATGGGCGCATATCTGCGTTGACTGTAACTAGTATATTTAAACAATAATTTTAGTATAGTAGATTGATTAGTTTTCCCCG
>JAHWXV010045007.1:0-15200 GCA_024586415.1 Phrixothrix hirtus
TTGTATTGTTTTATTAAATTGGTTATACTTTTTGACATTATAGTACGGTGCTGAAATAGAAAAGATATATTTTATTTACTAAAATACTACTTTATGTAATAAAAAATAATATAATATTCATTAATGCGGGTATTAAATGTATTCGTACTCAATGATACGTGCACTATATGTTTTCGTACTTGTTGTACATAGCGATAAATTCACATCTTCAAATAATCACCTATTTAATCGAATATACTAAGCACATTTATTATTTTTATACATTTTTTATTCAACTATTAACGAAAATAGTGTGATGAAAAGCCTTAAGTGATGATGTGCGTAAAATTATTGCCAATGCTCATAAAATGGAAGTTCTTACAAAATTATTGCAAAAAATCTGTATCTAGAAAAAGTGGACGCGTACGCAAAATTTGTCAACGAGACGATAGAGCGTTACGACAAATCGTTCAAAAGAATCTACGTGCTAGTACGGCAGAATTGAAGAATGTATGGGAAAGTCATATGGGTAAATGTGTTTCTGTTATAACATGTCAAAGACGAATTAAATAAGGTAATAAACGCCATAATTTTTAATTGGTTGTATTATATGCAAATGCACTTATATTACAGGCAAAGGCAAAACCACTGCTTACAGTAATACAGAAACTGCGGAGATTGACATAGGCTCGTGAACATTTACATTGGACACAAGAACAATGGAATAAGGTCCTCTTTAGTGACGAAAGCAAGTTTGATCTTGCCATTGGAGATAGCAGAAGCAGTGTGATTAGGAATAAATTTGAGGTTTTTCATCCAGATTGCCTAAAAAGGAAGGTTAAATTTCCAGGACTAATGGTTTGGGGCTGTATGTCAAGTAGAGGTGTAGGAATGTTGTATTTTATAGATAGCCTTGTCACCGTGGCCAAATACTAAGATATCTTAGAGCAACAATTACTTCCATCGTCGAATATGTTGTCCATAAATGACGATTCAATCTTTCAACAGGACGGCGCTAGTTGTCATACGGCTAAAACTACCTCTACATGGCTTTGAATCCACAATATTAGAGTTTTATAATGGCCATTGGGTAGCCCTGACCTTAGCTCCATTGAAAATATTTGGGGCATTATGAAAAAACAGCTAAGAAAGAAACGATCACGTACAAAGGTTGAACTTAGAGCGGCAATTGAAGCTATTTGGAGCAGTATTACCGAAGAACAGTGCCAACTGCGTTTAAATACAATGAATAGAAGAATACAAGCGGCAAAAGGCGATGTAACCCAATATTAGATAGCGCATTGCAACTTGCTTATTGGGGTACGATTATTTATGTTACCGAATTAATAATTGTTTTTATTGTTTTTATACAGTATATTGATCCAGAAATAAACTTTTTTTATTTATTTATATTATCTAAAGTCTACATTATGCAATACACTTGTATTTTATATTGTACAATAAATAATTGTTGTTCTACACGTCCATCATTTACTAAAATGTTATATAAATTTGGAGGTACGAATACGTTTGTGTTTGGGGTGGTAATAATATCTGCAGCTTAACATCTCCTTGACCATGTTGAAAATAGGGTGTTCAATGGTTACAGAAACATTGGCTGCCGTACACACCTTACATGAAAATTTTTTATCGTGTGACATGTTAATACGTTATCAGTCTCATTAGGATACGAATTGTGAAATTATTATTCAACTTTTATGATTACGTAATTAATTAAACGGATTATCGAATCAATTTAATGCAATTTCTGTATGCCTACTTTGTTTGCTAAAGTACTATGAGATTTTTCATATAGCTGTTTCAACTTAATCTAATATTGGCGGTGAATAACTTTAAAGTAGCTGTATTGGTCTGCACTTTCAATTAACAAATTGCTTGTAAATTTTAGAAATGTTTTTAGAGCTACTTTAATGAACTTTTATATACAACTAGGCTGAAACAGCCTTATTTGGAAGCTTATTGTTATTAAATTTTTGATTCTTAATTATCTACATTTACGTATTTTCAATCTAAATGCCAGATTTTAGTTTTGTAACATATGGTTTTTGACTAGATTATTTATTAAGGATAATTTAAATACTAGCAGTTACTAAAAATACACACGGTAGCCTTTCCGAAAACTTTTCTGTTATATCATTTTAAAATGTTTAGATTTGAGCTAAATGCAGTTTAAGAATTTTCGAATTGTAAGTATAAATATCAATTTGAAAATGCTTATTATCTCACTTAAATTTTATGTACTATTATACTTTACAATAGTCCAAAATTTTGGATTAAGTAATAGAACTACTTCTATTCGCTTTTCTGTTAAGGATATTATAAAAACCTGTCAAGATAAAGATCTTATACTTGCGTTCATATTTAAAATCAGTTATCACTTTCAACTTAAGTAAAACTTTGTGAACTTGCCGATGTGAAATCCTATGTTTTATTGTTTCTAGTAATCACATTAATTTAGGTAATTCCGAGGGGTGATCAATAAATTCGCGGAATGGGGGGGGTGAAAAAGTTCATTGTGTTAGTTTCACTTTTCAATATATTCTCCCTTGATACTATTACATTTTTCAGATCTTTCGATTAGCCTATTTATACCGCTATAAGAAATATTTTATCTTTTCCATCAAAATAAACCGAAATTGAAAGTTTGACTTCAGCGTCGCTCGTAAATTTTTTCCCACCAAGCTCCTTTTTGATGTTGGAGAATAAATAATAGTCCGAGGGTGCCAAGTCTGGGCTCTAGGGTAACATTTGAAAGCCACAGTCTTGAAGTGCAGCCATCGCAACATGACTCCAATGCACTGGCGCGTTGTCGTGCAAAAACAGCACACCTTTTGTTAATTTTCCCCGACTTTTCACCTTTACAGGATCTCTTCGCAGCAAATAAGCGTAATAGGCCCCCGTTATTGAGACACCTTTATCTTTGGAATCAATGAGCAGGGTATCCTGCGTATTCCAAAAACCACTTACCATTATTTTTCCGGCCGATTGTGACACTTTGAACCATTTTGAAGGTTGTGTGCCCCTTTTGTGTCCCTGTATAGATTTCTGCTTAGATTCACGTTCAATATGATGAACCCAAGTTCCATTTCCCGTAATAAATCGGCGTAAATTTCATCTTCATCGTCTCGGCAGAGGTTTAAAGGCTTGCGTGCACACTCAACACGACGTTGTTTTTGCAATGATGTGAGTATTCTGGGTACCCATCTTACACTAAGCTTTGACATGCCAAAATGGGAATGGAGAACATTTAAAATGGCTATAGGAGATACTCCAACCATTTCTGTAAGTTGTTTTTTCCTTAAACAAGCATCTTCAGATACAAATTTTTCGACCGTTTCCGCAATGTCTGCGGAGGTGGCTTCAATCAGCCGACCTGGTTGAGGATCGTATTCAATCGACTCTCTGGTCTGTTTAGAAAAGTTATGCCACTTATAAACATGGTTTTAACAGGACGAGGGTTCCCGTAAACCGACGGCATCTCATTCAAGATGGTTTGAGTGGTTTCCTTGTTTTATTACAAATTTTATAACCCCACGAAATTCGATTTTTTCCATTGTCGATATTTTTATCCGCCTGTAATTGCTTGATCAATAACAATTCTGAGGTTAATAACACAATCACAATGAAACTCTCCAAGTACACTAATAAGACGTCACTGCATAGATACTGCACCCAGTACTAATCTTCCCTCCCGCTAATCCCTCCATTGCGCGAATTTACTGACCTCCCCTCATATTATTGTGTAGTTTAGAGGCATGTTCGTAAAATACAAACTAGTGTATGTCTAAGGAGACCTTTACTTGATCCAAAAACTGCTTCTTTCTCATACAGATATTGCGTTTGAAGTACTTTTCCACCATTTCTTCATACGAGGTAAGTCCAACGAACGAAAACTCCTTATGAACGGTGCTCAGTTCTCTATTTCTTTATGATAATTTAGCCTGTTGATATCTCTGCTCTTCGAAAATCAAAATAAAAGTCAACCAGAAGCCCATGGCCCAAACTTCGCAAATGTTTGAGCGGTGTGTAACAATCACGCATGCAATAACTTGATTTTCCGAATGAGTGAATCTAGTATGAAAGCACGATCTGTACGTTATATTTTTTGTTGCTTTTCATTGTGTTTTAATTATCAGTTCAAAATGGAATATTAAATACTCTTGTACAATTCTTAGCTTACATAGCTGATGAAACTTATCGCAATGTCCACTCGTAAAGTAAGTATAATACGTAACATTATCGTAATTAAACTCAAAAAATAATTCAAAAATCAACAATAAGGTCAATCTATGTTATTTCAGTCTAATTAAAAGTACGTGTCATATTAAAATATTTTCTTCTATTCAACGCCATCTACCATTCAAATACTTTCGACTTGAAAAAATCTCTTTATTTTTACCCTCCAATTTGAGAGCAAACCGTTAAGCAGTTTTTGAGTTATTGTAGACTAAATGTCGTGGTCAGACGACAGACAATTACATTGAATTTTAAACTAATTTTTGAAACCTGAACGGATGAAACTGGAAAAACGATCTCGTCGTTAAATTTATAGGAGATTCCCCTACTTTAAGTCATTGGTACTGATTACCCTTATTTTCTACTAGACTTGTACACTAAGTAGATTAAAAATAAATTATTTAAAAATAGTCCTTCTCATGATCATTTTATACTCATTGTGTGAAAAGGTTGATATATGCAAGAATCAGAATTTGATTGCTTTATGGTGTAGATCTGATGTTCTTGTATATTGTTTCGTTCTGCAGTCCTGTGCCACTACAAAATACAATTAAAGCACTTATTTTCAGTTAGATGTTAAGTAATGAAACTTACCATAGACTTTTTATTTTAAAAAGATTTGGAATGCTGTACATCATCTTCTCGAAGACTATGATTGCTTTTATGTATAGGCCATCATAATCAACCGACTGAAATATTTGTATCAGTTGATTTATTTAGAGGTATGTTTCTTACAGACATGGGCATTTTTTAAATGCTAGCTGACAATATCGTAACATTTTTGTAACTCCCATACACTAAATCTTTTAAAAGATGTTTGTAAAAGTTTTAACTTATTTAAGGAGTTAATTTAACTTTGAACGCACTTTACAGCAAAATTTCGAATTTATCACGGTACGTTATACAAAATTTTTTAACTATAAATATATTTACGAGACCTGTCATTGAAATTAATTGGTCATATTATACTATTTTATAAAATAAAATTCCATTTAACGAATTCAAAGTTGAATATATGCCAATGAGATTTGCAAATTCTGCGTAAACTTTGCAAATAAACCTATCAAAAGCGATTGTGCACTAATGGCATTTTCACCAAAGCCATTTAAATGTATTTATAATAATTAATTACTTGTTACCATAATTGTATCTATTTCATTTAAGAAATTTTTAGTTTAAGTTTTGTGAATTAGATATAATTGTCGGTCTCCATTAAATTCTAAACCAAAGTCCAGAATATTTTATGGCACTATTATATACCACCAGGGGACTATACAACAAGATAACATTATTTTATTTTTCTACGTAACCTGTTCTCATCTCAATACACTTATTTACCTTGTTTGTTTTAAGAAATTTTTGGCTGCTTTGTCAAAAATCTTCATTTGCGTTTTTAAGCTGGTAGTCTGACCAAAATATCCCAAGCTTTCAAGTGCTTTTTTTGATTTTCTTAACTAATAATAGTTCAATAGAGTTAAATCTATTTCATATACAGATTATTTTGCTCTTAAAAGTCTGGAATTTTTAATTACAAGTGGAATATTTCTAGTCTAGTACATTATAACATTGTCGTGAAGCAAGAAACGGCATTTTTTCAAATAATGGCCCCTTTTCTAAACTATGTTTTGTTGAGTCTTCTAAACGTGTTGGCGTGGGCATTGGTAACAATTATGGACTTCGTGGTAAGGGTTCCATAAATAATACCCCTGACATATTTGAAATTTCCGTGATGAGGGTCTGGTTCAAGTTTTGTTTGGGGAGAGAAGC
The DNA here is from genome assembly GCA_024586415.1 of Phrixothrix hirtus. Lineage (NCBI taxonomy): Eukaryota > Metazoa > Arthropoda > Insecta > Coleoptera > Phengodidae > Phrixothrix > Phrixothrix hirtus. Next base: position 6,004 of record JAHWXV010045007.1, read on the forward strand.
CCTTTATAAAGCGACTGTGTACTTTCCAGCTTCATCTCTTGTTTCCATTAGTATGTCCAGGTGTTTTCACCAGCTACTATTTTAGAAAGAAACTCAAGCTGTGTACTAAGCAAATATTATTGGCAAAAGGGTTCGCACAATCTTTATGGTAATAGGATTTTGATGAAATTGGTTAAACATTTGATATATTATACACCATACCATCATGAATATCTAAACATTTGGTCTGGATGACTTACTGCATGTCAATTGACTCAAAACCTAGAATATGTTATTTTAAAATATGTCTGTGAGAAGTTGGGGTCGTATAGAAAGGTGTGAGAGAAGGGGTAAGGGTGAGTGGCTTATCAGTTTGTGACTGATGTATACCGGCTTCTTATCTCTTAATCTGAAACTACTTCAGCTCTACAGTTAGTGTCTTCTGTACGAGGTTTAAATAGCATAGTTCATATAACTAGATGATTTTATAGTATTTTTGCAGAAATTATCAACAAAAAACTGGGATCCTGTCCATACGCAACGGGCTATCGTAGAGATTACCCAAGAAGTAGTGGCAAAATTAACAGATGCGAGAATAATTCAGGCACATGTTGAAGTTGAAATTCTGTAACACAGGAGTGGCTAACTACAAGTAAATCAATAACTTAATTTGTAATATTTGTTTATAAAATAATTATGATGCACCGATGTACCGCTTTTGGAAGCTATCAGATCAAGCCAACTCCTTATTTAAGCAGAAACTTCAGCGATATGATAGAAATATTTTTAAGTAGACGTACATATTAAACAGACTGATTTCATCAAATTATAAATATATTCCGGTTTCCAAAGAACAATATTTCTTTACCCACTGAATTATATGTCTCTATTAGACTGTGAGATTTACGGCAACTTTAAATATTTAATAAAAAATACTTAAATGCTTTTTTGGTGCCACCGACTTGTTTTCATTCACCAGCTATGGTGATTGTCACATTCCGATACATTTTGTGAACTGTTGCGATTGCTGTAGTAACGCCACAGTTGGGTATTATAGAAATCACGTTATGATTCATAATGGGTCTAGTATTGCTATGAAACGGAGTAAGTTTTGATATCAAATTGCAGTATTGGTCGATAGTTGTAGCTAGCGCAAAACATAGTGTACGGCACACAATCGTTAAGTGCCCTATTACAACAATTCTCTGTTATAAGGTACTTATCCATCTTGTATCGTAATATACTGTAATTATCTTTTCATCTTGCATTGATTTTTAACAATTACAAAGCCCCTATTGCAGCGAAAACTAAGTAAACCACATTTTTATATCTTTAGGTAAATTCTAAAAATGAATTTTTCTGGATATGAATACAATATCTTAAATAGAGCCGATCCATAGTTGAGCGCCGTAAATTGTTCAGTCAATGCACTGTAATAGAATAATGTGCTATAATCAATGTATTTGTTGTAAAAGAACTTAAATAGTAATATTAGATTTTCTAATGAAATCTAACACAAGTGTTTCATATTGCAATATTGCATTCCTTATATCTAATATTATTTACATGAAATGAAAATTCATGAATATTTTATAAAAATAGAAAAACAAGAGTCCCTTAAATAATTTTTTGTATACATTGAATTACTTGATGAACTTTATGAAATTCAATAGGCTTGTATTCTGATAATAGTTGAAGAGAATAGAAAACTTAAGTGATTTCATTAAGAACGCACAACCTACATGACAGTTTATGATAATAGCACTTCTCTAATTTTGATTTTGATTCTTCGATTTAGAATGAGTTCAAATTGACCTTAGAATGCTCTTATTATATAGAGCAAAGTCTCCTCTTCGCAAAACGCTACATTTTAAGTAACTTTTTTGAGAAATAGTAGCGCATACCACGCTGTGCTGCCAGCGGAGCGAACAATATTTGTGGGTTATTGCTTATTGTTATCCGAAACACAAAATAAATAGTTTAAATAGACCGTGCCAACTTTAAAAACCCATTTTATGCTTATGGAATATGGATTGATATCTATTTGTCATTTAAAAACAGAAAATTTGTTAAAAGCCTAAACATAATGCATGCCTTTATTTGTTACAGGTAAGAGTCTAACAGTTCTACCTTATTTTGAAGAAATATCCATTTTGGTAAGTAAAAATAGAAATATCGTTGCAAGGATGTATGTAGTGATTTTTAAACAATTACAAATTACTTATACCTACACACCCTTTATAAAGCCTTGGAAATTCCAGTATTATTTAGAATCAATAATTTTAATAATTCTACAGACTGTACCAAAAGTCCCATTACCCTCCCCCCTCTATATTGTAACCATCCGTATGAAGTATTATTTCAGCAGCATGTATATGTTGAGAGAAGTACGTAGTCGTAAATGCAACAAGTAACCACTATTTACTCCAGGCGTTGTGTGTGCACACGGTCATTTTCCTGGCACAGTATTATTCGCCTCCAGGATCGATGTGAAATGTGTCGCAGCATTGCTGGAGTGATGGAAGCAAATGTATTCCAAACAGCGTCTTCTAGTTCTTCCGTTGTCTGACAACGATTATGGGCGACTTTCTGTTTGATGTGTCCCGATAATGCGCTATCACAGGATGTCAGACACGGACTTCGTGGTGGCCATTTCAGAGGTGCCGGTAACGTTGGAGATCCTCTTCCAATCCATCTGTCTCCGAACATTTCGTTAAGGTACTCTTTCACGCGTATTGTAAAACGAGCTGGTGCCCCATCCTATTGGAACTAAATTCGATCAAGAAGTTCCAAACACTACAATTGCGCTACAAACTAATCGCGTAGCATGGCAATATAAATTTCCTAATTAACTGGCACACTCGCATGAATCTCGGGCTCTTCGAAGAAATAGGGACAAACCAAATGTGTAGCAAACATTGCAGCCCATAACATCACATGAGGTGGGTTCATTTCCAGTTCCTCAAAGAAATGAGGATTATCCTTACTCCAGAAATACACATTTCTGTGTTTTGCACTCCGGTAGATGGCGCATTCGTCTGAGAACATCACTTTTCCATGTTTGGGAATTGTATCGAACAGCTCCAGTAATTTTGCACAGGCGTCACGTCGATTATGCATGTCGTGATCTGTCAACTCATTTCCATACAAAGGTCTGTTCGATTTTAGGTCTAAGTCTTTCCGCATGTGTCGGTGTAATGCCATTAAATGGGACTTTTGGTACACCCTGTATAATAATTACTTTACTTTTTACAATATTCTTATTCAAATGGATTTTGTTGTTTTATGCGTAAATATTTAAATATCTATTTCCTTTTTCACGTTTACTTATTGAGCGTATGTTTATTTGTACAATTCCTCCTGGTTACAATAATTTATCTATCTTTTCATTTACAACCGATTAAAAATTATTACAATTATTAAACTAACTTGAGCAACGATATCCCCTATTTTATAACCTTTATAAAGAGTACTTACATGGTATTTTACTGCCGGAATTCTACTGCTTTAAATATGAAACGAAAGTTATCTTCAAGAAATAAATAAAATGAAAACAATTTACCACTTTTTTATAGTTTGGCGGTGGTACATATAAATATACAAAAATGGAAGGAAGAATAATAGAATGAGAAATACAAAAGAACACATACGCCACTTTTAATCAACGAATATCATAAATTTAGTTAAATGAACTTCTAATAAAGAAACAATGGCGTATACTCTATGAATTCTCGAATTAGTTTTCAATGTCTACTATCACATTATACTCGGGAAACGTGCGTGGAGTAGATAGTTGTTATTTTCAATTTTGATGCCTTTATCGGCTATTCTGAAATACAGAACTTAGATCGAAACAATTACTTCAGACCGATACGGTAAATTTTCCTAACAAATATCACACGCTTTGTGTGCGCAAAAAGCGCTATCATGGAAACAGCTTGATTAAATTCAAGCGGACAATTATCTCGAAACCTCGTAGCATGAACTTTTATATTACTACTTCAACTATTAATTCTAAATATAACTTCATAAATTGTCAACAACATTCCAGTACTTTTTCTGTTTGTGAAATTCCAGTTACTTAGGTCTTTTTTCCGCTTCAGACTATTTATCAAATTTTTATGTCATATTTATTTATTTTAGTTGACATATAGTAAATAAATGAGCGGTGGCATCATAGGGGCAGTTTTTTTACTGAATATTTTATTTAGCTGTGTAAATCTCGCCAAGTAATAATTTATCATGTTTTATTTCCAGTATATGATTGTTAAAAATGAGTAAATTATTATGTTTAAAGGTTAATTTGAATATTATAGGTATTTACGTATATTTTTCTGAAATTTTATTGGAATTATTTGAAATTTCTGTGTACATAAGAATATTTGACTTCATAATTTCTGTAAATTACATTTGTCCGAATTCTTGCGAATAGATACTTTCTATTGGAACAAAACGTCATAAATTAGTCGCTTAATAACCCGAATAAGATTTAGTAGATAACTATTAGAGAGTTCATTTGCTAATATAAGGACTAGATTTTCATGACCTGCTAGCATTTTCGCTAAGCTACAAGGAGAATTTAAATAATGAATGTATGTAAAACCAACATCTAACCTTATTACCAAATATTTCCATGTTATGTGACGTGCCACAGTTTTTTACTTTAATAATATCACTTATGCCATTAAATAAAAATATAAATATTTAAACCACTCCGTGGAAATTATCGAATTAGCTAACTTACATATATTATCCAGCATTGTGAAGAATGTCCGAGGAGTTATAATTTTGAAATAAATATATGACCCATCGCTTAGTTTAGTTAGTCCCAAAACTGGCATTACTACGTAAATATATAGATAGATTGATTGTAATTTTTATAAATAAATAAAACACTTCATAAAATTATAAAAAAACACTAAAATCTAAAGTAATGCCATAAAATTATAAAAAAACAGTAAAAATTTGAACAAAATTATAAAATTTTCAAATTATTCATGTCTTATTACATATAACACATACATATTTTTTAATTTGTTGTGAATAAGTAGGATTACACTGAAATTTAAGTATTTTATCGAAATTATAATTTAAATTAAAAAGATAGCATTCGTTTAAGATCGTCATATATTATGCATATCAAGCGCTTAAGTTTTGTTCATGTTAAACGTTATGTAATGCATACATAGGGTTTACAATTCAGAACGCACCAATTTATTTTTCTACAGTAGCACGGATCGGGAACATTATCCAACTTAACCACTTTATGTTGGTGCGAAGCGTGGTTTTTAAAACTATATAATTCAAATAGTGTTTTTGAACCAAATAAGACCTCAAAAAGTAAGTAAAGAAATGGCAACAAATTTGTATTAACTAATTCTTAAATAGTTACATGTGATTTTTGTACGCGTAGGTAGATACATAAATTTTAATTTTAGACATCAATGTCGAAACAAAAATATAAATCAAATTGAGAAAACAAGTACACTTGGTTACAAAAATATAATGAATATACTGCTAGTTTGCAGATCAAATTTTAAAATAGGTAACAGTGGTAAAGCTCAAGTAATAGTCATGAAAAATCTAAACAACAAAAAAATATCATTGAATCTCACAAAAATCAACGAACATTTATATTCAATAACACCACTGGAATACTCAACGTAGTTGATGATACGTCCTGTGTTTCAATTTGGAAATTAACTTCAGAAAGAAGTTAAAAGACAGAAATACTCAAACAACATTTACAGGATAATTATAACACTGGACTTTTGATATCGAAATATGTAGCCTACATACAATATACAATTCATTTAAAAAAGGAATTGCAATTCTTTCATTAGATATTGATAAATTTGTTTTAGATTTACATTTATTTTTCAAATTTTCTAGTTATCGTAAACAAGATTAAAAAAATATGGAGGAATGGCAATTCCTTCACGATGGTTAACTTTGAAGCCAGTAATTCAACATACTGTTAATCAGTGGAATAATCTTTCTGTATAATTCTAAAAATATTTGCCTAACCAAAAAATTTCAAAAAGAAGTCGCATGTAGCAAAATTTTTAGATACTTTTGAAAGAAATAAACCAAGAATTCATTTATTATATATATTGAATAAGAAAATTTATTATATTCTTTAATGTCGAAATTTATTAAAAGACATCAGCTATTGAATACTGATAAACTTGTAAAAGTAGACATTAGCAATCAAAACAATCAGTTAAAAACTATTATTTTAAGCTCAAGAGTTGAAGTTATATTTCTCAGTAGAGTTCAAAGAATGCCCTACATTTATATAATGAATTTAAAAACTTTCATTTAACTGTCACAGACTACTTATTTCAGAAATTACCTATAGAGTCCTGGTTTTTAAACGATGTGCAATTTGCTAATCCTACAAAACAAAGTATTATTGCAATTAATCGTCTCACTAAACTTTTATTGATACATTAAGTCCCTCATTAGTTTTCAATAGCATTTTTAACATGAAAAATCAAGACTCTGATATTGTTTGTGATATTATTACAAATCAGTATGAAATGTTTATAGTAGATCCTGTATTAATAAAAAAGAAGGGAAAAGACACGATATATTTTAGGAGCAAGTAAAACATATTTTGGAAACCAAAATATGTTCAATTAAGTATTTTAATGAAGAATCTGGGCCAGAAAGGGGTTTTAGCCTCGACAACTATCTATTAACGGACTCATGATCTTCTTTGAATAAAAATACAATAAAAGCTTTTCAATTAGTCAAGGATACTATAAATAACTACCTATTACCTATTAAAAAAAGACTGATTAATTTTGTTCAAAAGTCGCACACGCTATATAAAGCATACTTAGAAGTGAAGCAAACAATGAACTGAAACGAAAAATTATAGCAGAAAAAGAAGTAAGACCTAAAAAGTCTAAACTACACAAAAATAACTCAATGCAAGAAAAATATGTGCTACAGTTAAAAGTAGCTAATAAAGCAAGGGAATCAAAAACTGGAAAATATTCTAAAAAGAAGCAACAAAATTATGGATAAAACGCCTTTATACTACTGTGTCCAAAAAGTAAAACCAATTTTCAATTTAAATCGCGCGGGTAAAGCGCACATCATAAATATCATTTTTCTAAGTTGGCAGCACTGTGAGAGAAATCTGTCACACATTTTGTGTCAAAAAATTCATTACTTTTTGTTTTACGCTTGGTTTTGTACGATGCTAAAAGTGTATTCGGCGATTTTTACAATGTCTAATTATATTGAGCAAAGAAGTTACATTAAATTTTGTTTGCGGAATGACATTTCGGATTCAGAAACATTCAGGATGTTGCAGAAAGCCTTCGGGAACAATGTTTTGTCGAAAAGGAATATTTACAAGTGATATGATTAGTTTAAAGATGGTCGTGAAAGTGTTGAAGACGAAGAGCGTTCTGGACAACCATCAACCTCTACCGATGAACAACATGTCAAAAATATCGAAGAACTTGTGCTTGTTAGTTGTCGAATGACTATTAGAGACCTTGCTGATGCTATTGGTATTTCGAAAGGATCTGCCAATACCATTTTGAAATATATTTTGGACCTGAAACGTGTAAAATCTCGACTAGTGCCAAAACATCTCAATTTCTTCGAAAAAGAGCGTCGCATTAAAATATGTCAAGAGATGCTTTCTGACTATCAATCGGTCATGAAACGAATTATTGTTGGAGATAAGACTTGGATTTATGCTTACAACCCGGAAACCACCGACCGATCCAGTGAATATCATGCAAAAAGTGAAGCCAAACTGAAAATATCGCTCAAAAGTCGATCGAAAATCAAGGTCATGTTGACACTTTTCATCGATTATCGTGGTATTGTCCATTTAGAATTCCTTCCACTCGGCTAAATCGTCAACAATGAGTATTATTTGAGTGTTATGCGTCGTTTACGTGAATCTATTCGCAAGTAGAGGCCATAATTGTGTGCAAACAATTCTTGGCTTTTGCTCCACGCTAATTCACCTTCTTACACTGCACTCGTTCTTCGTGACTTTTTTGCCAAAAATTCGATCCATATCGTTCTACAACCATCGTACTCACCTGATTTAGTACCGGTGACTTCCGGCTATTCCCGAAATTCAAACGGACACTGTGGGGAGATCGTTTTGAGACGATAGAAAAGATATAACGTGAATCGCTACGTGCTCTGAAGGTCATCCCGGAAGGCGACTTTAATTCTTATTTCGAGGATTGGAAAATACGTTGGCATAAGTGTATTGTGTGGAAGACTAAATAGATATTTTTTTGAAATAAACAAAAACTGGTCTTACTTTTTGGACACAGAGGTATAGTGCTCAAATTATGATAAAAATGGGTTTGAAAAATTAGCCTTAGGCAAAAAATAATCTTATAAGAATAAAATAATTATTTTCTTTTAAGATAAATCAACTGAGATTTGCTAAAACATCACAAACAGCTGCCAGATTTTACAGGAAACGTCTTATTTTGATTACTATATCTATGTTTTTTTGGTGAAAGTTGAACTTTTGCTTTATTTTATTACCTAGTTCTTTTACCAGGAAGATATAGTAAAATATTGCACCAGCAAATTTACATATTCTCGAATTGTTCGAATACCGACAAGAATACTATTTTGTAGGAAGTTTAGTTTTTTATAGAGAAATATGAAAAATATCATAAGCAATCCTTGTTACTGTTACAATGGCTGTCACTTATGATTTTCTGTTGTGGCATGTTACACAAAACCGGCATTTATGATAAAATAATATCAATTTCTCAAAAAAATTTATTAACATTTCACTTTTTATTTATTTTTCATTGTTTTTAGGATACTATAATACAGAATTAGTAAAAGTGGGTTTTGATGCACTTTATTGCTTAGGATATTTTAGCGAAGACTAGTTCATATATTGTGGATATATATGAATTGCGAGCTATGACATAAACGTTAAAAAGCTTGTAATATAATATGATAAATAGGCAGTTTTACTCAAAACATATTTTATTTGTGTTTAAATCAAGATTTGTTTGTTAATCATAAAATTTATTTTGGTCAAATTTAATTTGTTAATTTAGTTTTGAATGCAAAAAAGATTTAAACTTTAAAATTATATATTTTCATTCCGTTTGGTAACAGAAAATCCCTCCTTCCCTGTGCGATTGCGCACAACTATATAAATATATATATATATATATATATATATATATATATATATATATATA
>JAHWXV010045010.1:0-13965 GCA_024586415.1 Phrixothrix hirtus
GGTAATATTAGATTGATATTTTAATAATAATGGCAATAAAAATTACATATCTAGAATTATAACTAGTCCAAGTAAAATAATGATATAAAACAAATCCTTTGGTACAAAACAAAATCTAATTGATACATTTAGATATTCTATAAATTATTACGTCAACAAAATTCGTAAGCAAGCTTCAGCCGTTCTGAAAATAGTACCAATAAGTCCTCTTGCTCGCCTTTCGAGCGAATATAGCAAGTTGAGGCTAGAATAGTGCAACAGCAGGACGCTTTCTTTAGTGCGTACCAAGGCTAATTTTAAATAAGATAATCGAAGGGTTACCCAAGATCAAGTTAGGTAAAAGGAGATCGAATTATTGGAAACTCGGTCTATTTTCGTCCAAAGGTGGATTATGTTTGGGTCAGTGTCATTAAACCACATCAGATTGATATACAGGGGTTTAGAATCTGATGGCACCGTACACACAGTGACGATAAAATTGAAGCCCTAGGGAGCATGGTTTTCCAATTCCTTCGTAAAGTCGCAGAATTCTAAACCATCAAGTAAGTGGCATCTCTCTACCTTAATATTACCGCAAAGTAATCTTCAAAGCATCTCTTCAAAAGCTCAACCCCTTTTTCATATACTATGCTGAAATTATTAGTTCGACCAAGTTATAAACAAGATACAGTTGAAATAACTTTTGTAAATAGTATACCAAGTTTTACTAAGTTTATATAGTTAAGTTAAATAAAGCCATCGTTCAAAAGCCGAATGTATTATCTAATTTAGAAGTAACTATAAACGTTAAAAACCGAGGGTCCCCTACTTTAGTTATAGTTAACCAATTGTTTTTTTTATTTTTTTTGTTATCAGTGCATTTTACTTAACCGTATTGTTTCCCTTTTTATTATTACAGTGATTTATTGAGTACAGATTTTATTATTTCGTAATTATAAGAATTAGTAACCATTCATTCTTTCAGGAAATTGCTAGAATTAAATAAGCAAAATATCTTAATTTGTAAGTCGAGTTTGATCTGATCTAAGTAAAAACCCAGTAGCGTACGCTCACCACCTGCATAGTAAGTATACCGTTGCTATTCAGAATTATAGGTTTTGGAAAACCAGTTTTTGTTCTCAACTTTTCTCTAACATAGAACCTGACGTCTTTTAACAAAGTGGCGCCCTTGATTACAATTTTCCCCAACTGTGACAACTGTAAGACGTTCCTGAGTATAGCTCTGTTTGATTTAATAACTAATGTGGAACCACCCTTTCTCTACTAATTACTTTATAACGATAACTAGCTTTACTTTATTTACCATTAAGTGTGCTGATATAATTGAATTTTTAGATTCAACTTGCGGTATTTACATAAAGTCCTTATATTATCGTACTACCCTTGAAGATTACCTCAAATTTTCGATCGAAATATAAATCTTTTAATTAAATATGTTAAAATATATTTAACCGATTCTTAATTCTAAGCTTCCCTATTTGATTATTTTTTCGAAAATGTATTTGAGTTTTATGGTTAAAGATAAATTAATCTGGCTAACTAGTTTCTATTGTATAATAAGATTTCCTATCTCCTCTCTGATACTGTCCGTTGTATAGAGGCGAAACAATCTACGAAATTTAATTTCTCTCTCCTAACGATAGCGACGGGACGTCAAGAGACAAAATGTGCCATTGACATAAAAATGCCATCATCTGCTAATGACGGGTCCGTGTGATATGCAGGGTCGGTAACAACCGCAGCCTATAAAAATCTTTTAGTTTACCGTTAGTTCTTTGAACAATATGAGGTCTGGCGTTACCTTGCTGATATAGTACACGATTTTTGTTTCAATACGGTGTCACGTTCCTTCTTTCGTGCTATAAATTCTCGTTATAATTAATATCTTAAGGGAACGTTAGAATCAAATGGAAGATATTTTAGATATCTAAATACGTTTAGCTTTTATTTAAGGAACAAAAGTTACGCCACTGATAGTCAACGATTCTAAAATTCTGAATTCCCATTTTATATTAAGTACAGGTATTTAGTTTAAAGGTTAGGTAGGATAAAGGTCCTTGTAAATTTCAACCTCTATTTGGCGTATTTACGTCGAAAAACCTGTTACGCAACCCGCACGTATGGTGTTATACGATATGCATTCTCGTGATCTAGACAGCATAAAGCGCATTGAGTTCTACAATAAAGTTGCTTTTTCGCGCTATTTTTACTTCCGACTTTTTATTTAAAGAGTAAGTACCTTAATTTAATTTTGAAGCTATTGCAAAAGCCACAGTCTGATAATTTTAATTAGCAAAACAGGGGGCCCGTGCTAATTAAGTGGCTTCGCATACTGGACGCTTAACTTGTTGAAATATGCAACTTGACGATGTCTATAGCGTAGGGACACTATCAAATTCCTCACAAAGCGGGTTTGGAACACGCTACTCTAACGATCCCGAACCATATGTGGCCTTGACTGTTCGAAATTTTGCGAAATGAATCAGCTGTAATTCAACGCCTTTCCTTAAACTAGGTGACAAAAAATGCACTTAAGTTACTCAAAAATGCTACGAATCAGTTCTTATTCTAAATTATAATTTGCTAAATTTTCATTTAACATGACTGATCTCAAGAAATAGTAAACGTAATTATGAATAAATCGAAGGTACAGTTCTCGCTTTTTGATTTAAAAATTGGAAACTTGTAAATTTAAAGTTTAGCTCGTTTTATTGTAAATTTAATAATTCGGCACTGAATTAGTAAAACACTACTATAATAAGTTTGTAATCCTTATCTGCATCTGTATATGACGTTGCAGACTATTTAAAGGGCAGCTTTTTTATGAAACAGTTAAGAACAATGTAGCAGAAGCTGTACTTGATTTGGTGCTATATATCTTATAGGATAGCTTTCTCATTATTAATTACTGTAAATAAAGGCTGTGATTTAAATTTATTTGGTACAATCAGTGTACAGGTGACCAAATAACCATTTTAACGTCATGTGGAATTTTGAACCATGTGCTCATCCACCTGTGTGCATCCACCGTACGTATAATTACCATAGTTTCATTCTGTGCAATTTATTTGCCTTAGCCATATTTTAACATTTTAGTGTCAAATGCAAAAAAAATGTAGAAGTTAATTTAATTTGTACCCAAAACTTAACTACAGTCGTAAAACTAATGATAGGTATCTTATCTCGCGTCGGCTTGAAAGTAAAAGAATTAAGGAGTTTGGGAAGCAGATGCTAAAGATATAAATAAAATCAATCGATACTACAATTAAATCGTACCTTCAATAAACATTTTTAAATAAGATTTCATCAAAGATTAATCATTAATAAAATATAGTGTTCATTAAAGTAAATCTATTTTAATTAGTTGTCTATAAACATTTATGACTAAATTTAATACACAAAAAGATAATCGGTATTCTATAATAAAGTTATATGGCCTTTTGCAGTTGTTAATCAAGAAAATTAGCCTGCTAAATAAATTTAAAACTGCTGGCCTCAAAGCAAACAAAATCATGCTAAGAAAACTTGATATCGTGAAAATAAATTAAGAATGGTACCTACTTATCTTTTCGAACGAAGAAGCTGTAGAATCAGCTTCAGCCGGATTTCCTAAGATCGGGACGGCTCCCGCTGAGGTCTTCAATGCGGCGATAGGACCTTAGAATCGTTTAAGTAGACTTTGAATTTTAGTGAAAATATAAAATTCTTTCACTAAAAGAATTAGAGCCCGTTTCTAAAAGTGGAAATAAACAAAGTTACCATCTAAAAATTTGCCAAAGAAATTATTTAAAAACGTACCTGAACGAATTCTTCAAACGTGAGTTCTCTATTTAAAAAAAATTGATATGATGTTAAACTTAATGCTCCATGCCAAAAATAGCATTAAATAAAAGATAATTAAATCACAATTCAACTCTTAAAGGATTAAATGTCCGCCTTCGCCGTCGCTTGCGCGAGCGCGAGTGCCAGTCGAATTCACAGTAAAAACCTCTCACATGTGGGACAATATAGCCATAGGCGAACGAATTAAATTTTAACAACCAAAAATAAATTAGAAATTACTTTAAACTAAAATTAATACTTCCATAACATTTCATGGTATAGAAACCTAGTCATGGCCGTGCGGATTAAATTTTAACAACTATAAATAAATTAGAAATTACCTAAACACTTTAGAATCAAATAAAATAGAAGATATGTACTGCTAATACAAACTAAACTAAGTTTACAGTTAAGTAAAAGAAATAAATAAACGGTATGGCTTTTCCTAACCATAACAAAAGCTGCTTTGACATTATACTTTTTAAATTCATTCTCTAATTGTTAAGTACCTATACATTATTTATGTAATAATGCATGTAAATTAGTTGACTATGTTTTATCTCCCTAGTTATTATTAAAGTTGTTGCAAAAGAGATATGAACCTATTGTTAAGACCGTTTAGGTGAAGAAGTATGCAATTTCGCAAGTTCGCCTTGATCTCAAAAGGCGCATTAATTAATTGTTTTGCTTAAAATATTTGTTTCAAATGGAACATAAAGTATTTACTGCTTCTTATAATTATTGTTTGTCACCCGACTATCGGTACGGCCGGAATAAATGATTTTGTTTACGATCTATTTGTTATTTCTTTGTTCAATAGAAGTCAGTTTGTTACAAGTATATTCGAAGGGCTTTCTAATAGTTCAATTTTTGGCCTTTCCTTTTGATCTCTACGTAAATATATTCCTTGTGCTCGTTTAGCCTAGTTATTTAATTTACTATTAGCCTCTACACTCCTGTCATCTGCTAATTATACTGAGTTTTCAACATATATAGAATGTTCAGTTGTTACCGATATTTGCTTTTCATTTAACTACATAGTTTTCTGAGCTTCAGCGAAGATCTACGTTAGTACTACACCAATCTTGTCATATTGATTGTGTAGTGGAAGCAAAATTGGCGTCAATATAGGTAAAACCGCGATGTTATAGTTTTGTGGTGTATAGACACGACGGCTCCCTAAGGTCCACGTCGACAACAAGCCGATCGAATCACCTTCGCCTAGTTTTGTTCGTGCCGGTGCTTCGCGCTACCTTATTATTTATAACGGCGATCTGATCACAACGTGATTCATATATTCGATCTCATTTCTCGTGCTACAATTCAGCATTTATTCCCTACCATCGCCTATCAACTGAAAACTCATAACAAAGCATAAATTTTGTTTTGAAACTTTTATCCTTTATCTTAGGTTCTGCGAACCGCTCTCGGTTTAACTGCCGATTTTATTTGTTGGGATTGTAGACATTAGTCCAATGTAGATAGCATGTTACAATTTTTCAGAATAGATAATGATCCTGAACAATAGAATATAATACAATAGCTCGGTATACTTTGATGTCGCTAATCTTCGCTCAATTTATGGGGTACTCTTATCTTTTGCTTATTTTCGAAAAAGTTCGCGACACGAGCTCTATTTTGAAGGGCCATCTCTTATAGAAATTACTGCGTGCTGGTGAAGGTAACCGTTTCAACTCTTTGAAGAATGGCCTATTGATCTGTAGTTGATAGTTTTCCAAAACAGCATTGCTCCTGAAGACCAGTTTCTCTATTCCAAATTTTAGTACAAGTTTTGTACCCTGTGACCGAAAATGACGCTTGACTTACACTTTACGCAATATATCAACGAAATCAGTAGTAACTCCTGCCCAATTTTCAATATTGACAATATTTCTATATTTATGTTTCTCATTTTTATTTGAAAAAGATGTTTATGAAAATATTTCGAATAAAATATACTAGAGACTATAGTTTGTATTACACTTGTTAGTTTGACGTATGATATATAAAACATTCCAATTGAGGCTGAAGATATATTTACGTTAAGGTTAAAGATATGGGAAAACGTTAGTGGAAATAATAAAATTCAGTTTTGTTGGGAATCTTTACATAATTAATTTATTTCTATTCCAATTCTTATAAGTACATTAGTATGAAAACACCAAACAGATTACTCTAGTGGAATATTTTATGATTACGTATAAAAACTGAAGTGTCTTTGAACATGTAAAAGTAATCATTTACTTGGTTCGGTTGCTTTGAAAAATATGTCCATGTAATCATGTCGACGTTTTTCAGGAAGCGGCAGTTTATGGCTTTGATCTTTGTTCTCCTTCAAAGAGCTTACGACATTATTATTCATAAAACAAGCGTTGAATAACAAAAAAGAAACAATTTTCGTATAATAAATGGTTAATAAAATAAATGACTAGTGTAAGTTATTCAAAGTATTGAAATATCTTTCTAATTTTCTAAAACAGCTATTTATTCCTTTCAAAAGTTTTATATAAAACTTCGTCGATACCAACTCTCAAAGAAGTTTATTCGGCGAATCTACTTTGAATATAACTTTGTAGTAGTTTTAGGAACTGAAGGGGTTTTCTTTAATAAGAAGTTTGTCGGCTTATTCGATATTTAACCTTAACATACTCCTTTATTTGACATTGTTAATCTACAACTCCAACCCCAAAATACGTAAAAAATTGTCGTAGAACTATATTCTTCGAAAAAGGTTATTTATTTTTTACTTTACTTTTATAACTCATTTTCGGATCAGTAACTTTATTATTATAAAAGGTTTTGAAAAATATGGAACTTATATTATGATTTAAATTTTAAGTTGATTTGTTATAGTTTATTTCAATAAGACATATAAATTTTAACAGGTATAAAATGGACTTCTCGCTAAACCTGTTGAATAAATTTATAGCGGTACTACAGCTTGTGACAACTATAAAATAACCCTTGCAGGTATTTACGTAGGCACTTTATTTGGCAAGCGTTGAATGCTGTATTAAAATTTTGATTAAAATTTTTTAATGTAAACATGTTTAAAAATCTTGTAATTATATTATTCTTTAGAAAATATTCACTTAATTCCAGTCTATTATTTTGGGCGATTTAGCGCAATGTTTGGTTACACGATCAAATATACTTGCAGTACATAGGGTATTAATTTCACACTTACTAAATTTTTAAGCTGAAGATCTATTTGTATACAAAGAATAAATCATAATAATATGAAGCAAACAGTGAAAGAAAAATATGATATTGTAGGGTAAAAAATTTTAGCTGGACATCGTTCACAAGTTGCATGGCTGCGAAACTAGGAGACAGCTTTTCGAAAGAAACATACTCTAAAGTGGATTGTGAAATATAGTCAGTATTACACAAAACAGAATTAAACAACAGTGTAACAGAAATTACTTAAATTGTACGTTTTGAATACGCACGAGTTCAGCGAATAAGCAAATTGTGAACAGTATTTTATAATCAAATTAGCGAAGAGCTGAATACATTGTTATTTACATTATTTCTACGGTTCTACAATGAAAATGTTACACACAGAACGACTTAATAGCGTTTTATAAATGTTAAAGTTCAAATTTTGTCATTTTTCTGATGAAATTGCTTAGAGCTTTGATATAGCCATTATAGTTGAAATTTTTAAGGGTTTTCATTTACTTACAATTAATATAAAACGCCGGAGACGCAAATAACGAGCTTCTGTAATTTCTACGTATGTTGAGCTTTTTATTATATTGATTTCGATGAAGTCTCTTAATTGTAATTAGAAATTACAGCGGACGTCATAGTAATTCTCATAATCAGGTATCCGTGTATCAATTTCCAGGTGTCGCATATATCCTCGAAGTTAACAGTTCAGAACGAATTGGAACTTCTGAAAAGCTAGATTATTTAGTTGAAGTGATGATTTTCCGTTTATAGAATTATTATTCTTGAAGATCAGATTCTATGTTGAAAAATACGTGAACTTTCGATGCATTATAAGAGTTGTATAGCGAACAATTTTAACGAATGTCTTTAGAGCTTAATAAGAAACTGAGTAGTGAGATATTTCTATAACGGAAGATTGAAATATTGAGAAACATTCTATTGTGTGGTTCGTATTACCCTTGTTAACTTTGAAATTGTTCGTTTGGCGGATAGTATAGAGGAGAGTTGGATCGATATAATCAAAGGGAAGCGGGAAGTTCTTTCAAAATCCCATCCAAACCCTGTTAAGACCGGTTCTTCAGGAATGACGGCCTCTTTTCCAGGTCCATGCCGAAAATAATTCTTAATTATGTGAGAATAAGCCTTTGTAAAAAACCAAAAAATCTAAAACTCCATCAAAGGCTTTAAATGAACTCAATAACAGAAGAAGACCTGAACTAATAAACGCAACGTTTCGAAGAGAATACCTCACTGTGTTATCAAACTCAATAAAATGGTTAAATCAATTTGATAATTTAATTAACAATAAAAATCAAACAAGGCAAACTTATTAAAAAATAAAATAGGTTTTAACTGAAGAAAGCCAAATGTTATTTAAATCAACAGAATTTTTCGAAATGCGGTTTTCATTATTGCATTTTATGTAAGATGTTTCCCTAACTATTCTTTTGAAAATGTTTGACACTCAAGAAATTAATTTAAGATCATTCCGAAAATATTATGACTTGTTTCAAACAAATATTCAGTAATTTAAATTTTTAAAATTGACAATTCATAATGTATGTTTTGTGTTCGATAACTCTTACTTCTAATGATCTTCCACTTTCTTCAATATAGAGTTGACCACAGTTGCAAACGGGGTAGGTAGATGGGTGTGTGGATGTGAAGGTGTGCATATGGGTGAGTGGGTGGCGCATACGAGGATTGGTGGGTTAGTTGAAAGGGTGCGTGTGTGCGTGTGAACAGGATATCTCGAAAACGAAAACGCGTACATAAACAAAATTTTATATTTAAGTTTGTCGCCATCGTACACGCAACACCAATATTTTGATGCAAATAAGCTAAGTGAAAGTAACACGTTACCGTTGTCATTTTTTGGGTTTTCGCAATCTTCTCGATAACGGCTATAATAGATGTTTTCTTAAATTTATCACGTTTCTTCCGCCTATAATGCTCTTTTGGACAAACTGTGACGAGTTGCTGATTTTAGAAACAAATTTCAGATTATTTTTAGCTTGTTTAAGTTAAAATTCGTTTCATTATGTTAAAATTCAGCAAACCGTCATTTGTATCTTTAATTAACTGAAAATATTTAATTTGCAATGTATTTATAAAAAATTTTTATTACATAACACTATATATATACCTAACCGAACCGATTCACGCTGCTTTGTTTATGTATAAATTTATTTTAATTTTAATCGAATGCATTCAACTATTGTTAATTCTTATAAATGTAGATAATTAATTTTTAGTTTTGAAAACATAGTTGATCTTGACCTCTAAATTCAAATAGTTCAAGTATACGACCTTAAACGTAAACAAAAATAGCAGCGCGGTATGATTAAATTGTAATCGGCATTAGCGCACTTTTTTATATAAAATATGGAATTTTTAGTACTTAAAAACGTTAATAATTAATTAACCGTAGGATATCTGCCAAATATTGAATTAGCAACAGCTTCATCATGCTTTTTGACATGTACTGTATAATTCTTGTTTCCTAGATCAATTTTAAGCTGTAAAACAATTTATTTACTTTATTTAAAAACTATGTAATTAGTCACTTTAAATGTTAAATTCAGTGGACCGTTATGACATTCTGTACTGTATTTCATAATTGTTTTTGTCATAAATATTTATAATTGTGTTTTTTCAGCAAAAATGTATTTAAAAGCGAGTTTCGTTTGAACTGATATGAACAGTGTTTTGCTATATAAACCAGCCGATCGCTGTGTGTTCAAAACGGGCTAATTTTGTACGTTGATTTGAAACGTTCAATTTTATTCTAATAATACGTCAGATTGATTCCATACGTTAAAAGAAAACGATTTTTATTGCTCTGATTAAAGTAACCTATTAATGACTGTCCTTAAATACCACGTTTTGAAATGCATTTTGAAACAATTCCAAATGTTTAGACGAGTGTTTGTTTACGAATTTTTAGTTTAAAGTTAGGGAATCATGCAAGAATATTTGATTTGAAACTCGAAAAATTATGTACTTATTTTCCAAACTTACCTTGCTTACCCTGCACTCCCTGATCAACAATTAATTTTTGTTAGACGCCAATAACCATACGTGAATTTAACGATCTTTCAAATCAGACATAGCTCTAGTTTTCAATTTTTCACACGCGAAATAAACAAATTATAACTGGTATAATTAAATAAACTTGAACTGTTCTGCATAATGTAAATAAACGCTCTTCAGCCATTTTGATACGTTAACGAAAAGTCACGATCGATATTTGAAATCGAACGATTGTTGCGATCATCTTTAAAACACGCTCTCTAGCGTAAAGTAGAACTAAGTTCGTTTATCCCACCATCTGTATATATAAAGCTGAATATAATTTGCAGAACTGTATATATTAATTAGGTTTGAATCTGGGCTAAGAGAATTCGAATTAGTGGCATTTTAATTGCAAAATTTAATAAATGAATATTAAAGATTTTGCCTCTTTTCATTTCAATGATATTTAAAAATAACAAGTAAAGTACCATTGGTACCAAATACGAACGTAACAAGCATTTCATATCAGAATTAAATGCACAAATAAATATAACGCATGCAAAACTGTTACGATCACAAAAATATCAATTAGCAAAAGCCTAATACATAATTGTTACAATAATTAGAGTAAATACATGCAAAATATAACATACAACGATAATAAATAAACAGTTCATGAAAAAATAAATGTATATAAAGGTGAATAAAGTTTTACGATCAACAAGATAAACTGAACCTGGGTGTGAATTAAAAGTATCTATAAGAGTAACTCTTGAACAAAGGTATCTGAATAATTACCAAACGAGTTGTAAATAAGTAGAGCTTTTAATACAATATTAATTCTGTTAATCCTTGGTAAAGCAAGCCGAACCAATTATAAAGGTTAAAAACAGCCTAATCCCGTGTATTATAATATCTATTCTAGCATTACGACCTTAGACCTAACATCGTACTGGTGTTTCCCGAAGATTACGTAACGGATATGAACCGTAAAGTATCGTTACAGAACTAATCGGTTTGTCTGAGAGAATTCGTTGAAGCGAGTTATCGAAGAAAACCACCGAAGTTCAGCAGCGTTTTGCATATCCAGGAACTTGGATAGGCGCAATTATTATTCTCAAAATAAATCTAAATAATATTTTAATAATGTATGGACTGTATTTGCATATCTACAATGCGTAAGACAAAGTCGTGTGTCGACTCACATCAGATTACTTAATAGTTGTTCTTAGGACCGTAAGTAAGGCACTCTGTAAGGATGAGATTTACGCGAGGTCTCAGAGTATCTTCTAGATGTATTGCCGTATGAAACTGCAGAAAATTACTGAGTTCTATGGAGGAATGTTTGGATTTTGTCCAGTCATACGAGGACATAAGCCGACGCTACCTTACTTTTGGTAACCGTCTGGGGCGAACATTTAACGCCATACCATATCCCGTCCGCTTTTACACAAGCTCTAGTTTTTCTAGCACGTCTCACTAACCCACAAGGATACTGCAAGTTTCTTTTGGTTATTTATTTTTATAGGTTAGTAATTGATTGTGATTCGTTAGGAGAACCTCCGGATGAACAAAGTAGGAATTAATTATTCAAACTGCGTAAAAATGTAGTTTTCTCTAGTTGATGTAGAAATAACGCAATACATTTCAATCTTCTATTTATTGCGGAACGAAAGCATAGCGATTCAGTATAATATGCCCTTATACAAGATGGATTTGTTGGATACGAATGTGCCCTTATAGATTTAAGAAATATGGCCTTGTGATAGTTTAAGACTGTATATTCAATTTTGTTAATATCAAAACTTTGATTGTTAGGGGCACTTCGGTTATAAGATCCGAAATTTTAATCAAATTTTACTTATCGCCAAGTTTAGAAAAGGCATATTTATTCAACTTTGGTTTTGTGTTGAAAAGATATGGCACAATGATGTAGCTAGTGACATTTCGTTCATCTGTATAAAGAACATCATTTTATTCAGATATTCTATGATAAGACGTAAGTTGATTTAATTCTATCCAGTGAATTGAATAGCCCAGATCAGTAACTCCGGTTATTTTATACCACCCTTATTTAATTCCACTATCATTACGTTCAACTTTTTGATACATATCTGATAATTCACTTTGTTTCAATTTCTCAAATCATATATATTTAAACAATCCCTAGATTTATGTTTATGAACAATAACTGTTTCAATCACAATAAATTGAGAACCTCTAGTTTTTTATTTATGTTGCTATTTCAATCCCATCTAGGCGATTCTTCCTTACATATCTCCGAAAACCATTAAATCCACGTAAGGTAACTCATCATCCAGAAGAAGGTGGCTGAGTTCGGTTTCGCTCCAGTAGCGCCTTTGGCCTGAGCTCCCAGAATTCTTTCGTTTCAATTTGGACTAGTTAAAGCTACAGAAGTGGGGCGCAGAAGAAATTGTTGTGTATTATTGTTGCTAAATTGCATTGCGTATGCTAGTAAATTATTCGAGACTTTTTCACGTAAAGAACCGAACGACCGAAGTACGAAACCATCCCTACTCTGCTGCGTGCTTTTGAGCTACCCAAGCTAAATTAGTTTATCAACGGTTAACCTTCCACCATGGAATTCTGTTATAATTAACCGACGCTCAATACGAGAAACACGGTTATACAATTACAAACCAATTAATGCCTTAAATTATAAAAAAAAAATTCTTCAGCTTATATTAAGTGCTCAATATTTCAAATGAAAGACGCTGTTATAGCGTAGCTCACATCTTTTATAACTATGCCTGAGGTATTTGATTAGATTATATTACGCCTCTTCGTTTGGTTTTTTACTTTCTGGACATTATTTTCGTTTTTATAAATCTCGCCCAAGTTTTGGGTAAGTAAAGTATAACAAGATAATAAAAATATGAATATTTGGTGCAAACTATATTGTTTTTAATGTTCCTGATGGAAAATAATTCGTCAGTGTCAGACATATATTGCTAATTAGTCAGGGAATACTCCCTTCCCTTCCGATGAAATTCGTAAGATTTTGTACCATTATGATAATTGACACCATTATGTTGATAAATAATGTAGTTCGAATTCAATGAAATATTATCCAATACGGGCATTAAATAATTTTCCAGAATTTCAAATAGGATTACTTTACAGCATTCACATCATCGTCAAAAGGAGAACGATCAATAACTTGACGCTCCTAAATTTAATATCAGGCATTGCTACTATCTCAGTCTTGTCTCTTTGTTTCACTGAAAGCATACATGTTTTAAGGAGGGATTGAATCTGTATGTTTCCAATCTATAAAAAATAAAAATTCAACTACTTACCAACAACTTTTATTTAAAACTTTTTTCTATCAGCTTTAGTTGCCCTTACAACGTACATCCCTATTTTATTCCGGGTGCCTTTTTAATAAATGGTTCCAGCCTTAGTTACCGGCATCAGCTCTAAGAACCTTTATTTCAGCTGTAGGATCTCAATATTCCAGAGAGTAATATTTATAAACATTGAACCCAAGTAATAATATTGGATTCTCCATTGAAGTGGTATACAACGCACATCTTTACTAAATCGATCTTCTTTATATAACATGATATGCAAAATAGAAGTAAGATTTTAAATACAGTGGTCGACTGTAGATAACCGATGTTCCGTTGCGTTGCCGTAAACTGAGATTGGCAAAACGTATTGCATCTAAACACTCCCTGTTACATCATTCACACACCTGTCAGCATTCAATATCGTAAACTAGTTCTACTCATTATTAGCTACTACTACCACTACCAATCATGCCATTCCCATAGTAGGGTAGGCAAAACCCAATAACAAGCCTCCACCTTCACAACCACTACATGCATCCATACACTAACCCCTCTCACTACCACCGCCCTTCACCACAACTCCCAGCACTCTACAGTATCCACACCAGCCCACTATTACCTACCAATCCTACTATCA